>MU773962.1:101079-121759 GCA_026770625.1 Nicotiana glauca
TCCGAGGAGTAGGCAAAATTAGCCGAACCTCGTTAATTCTGGTGTTCCTTTTATTATTGCTTTATTGTCTTATTTATTATTTGGTGGCTGTCATAATTTTTGGTATAGTAGTTGTGACTTATTCACACTATATACATTTGGCTTCCGCAACACCTCTCAAATTTGGTTATGATGTCACGAAAAAAGACTGGAGTAGTAGATACATCGCCTATAAGTACGCTAAGAGCCCGTTTAGCCATGAAAAGTTTTTTAATTTTTTTAGAAATTAGTGTTTGGCCATAAATTTGAAGATGAATTTTAGAATTTTTTTAAAATTTGAAAAATTCCAAAAAGTTATTTTTCAAAATTTTCACTCAGATCACTCATAAAAATTCAAAAATAATCCAAAACTATATTTATGTCCAAACACTGATTGTATTTTTTAAATATCATTTTCACTTGATATTTTTTCACCTTTTTCAGATTTTACAATTCTTATGTCCAAGCGCCCACTAAGTTTCCGAGACCTTATCAACATCAAAACCAGCGGCAAATGTAGCATGTGTACAGCATGTCCGGTCGCATTAATATGGTGGCAAATTGGCAAGTCGGACCATACTTTAACGGGCCAAAACGAATCGGTAAACGGCTCATAACCCAAATCTCAATTAAAGTTTGTTTGGGTCAATCTAAGTTGGGCAAGAAAGGTCAAATAATAGATCATAACCAAACCTACCCAACATAATTCAACCTCCCATCCCTTTTATTTCAATTCTGCTTTTCGAAATAAAAAAAAAAAGTGAAAGCTGATGCACTTATTAGCTTAAATCCTCCCTAATCTATGTAGTAATTCCCTATCTCCGAGTTTCATTTTGTATTTTTGGGTTTGAGTTGTATTTTGACCTAACGGGTATTAAGTTTGCACCTTAAGTAGTAGGTCCAGTTAACACTTGGCACCACTTGATTTAAAATCTGAATCGGGACTCCGGACATCTCACACCAACCAAGCAAATATCTCAGGTCGACTTGCCTTTTTCAGGCACATGAAACTATATTTTGAGGCAGACAACCAATATAATAGAAACAAACGTGTACTTGAGTTAGGAAAAAATTGGACCACTCTTATATATGCCCTTCTCAGCTAATAGTAATGCAACAAAAAAAATTATACGAATTGATGGTAGTCGTGGCCTCCTTCATTCCCTTTCTTTATGTAACGAAAAGAAGCTGGACACGATATTTGTGTTCTTTTTTCTGTGACATTGGTTCTGTGTGGCTCTCTTTTCTTATCCCTAGTCCTCACTACTAAAAACATTTCTCCTATATAACTCATAGTTTATATTAAAACGTCTTAGCACATAAATGTCTAACCAAGTGAATTCAGTCCAGCAATGGCCAGAATTCATATTACCCGACTCGTTGTATACCGATAATATTAGAGAACTCCATGCAGAAATTGAACATAAATGGGATACGTCGCGACGATCAGCGTGCCAGATTGCAGCAGGAAGGGCACTGTGGAGGCATGTGATAAATGATCCACTAGCAGAATTACTAGCAGGAGAAACATACCTCAAAAGCTTGTATGAAAAGATTAAGAAGGATTGTCTTAATAATGCTAGAGAGGTTTCTGGTGTGATGATTGCTGTTCGAACACTATGGTTTGATAAACAAATTGAAGCTGCTCTTAGCTCCTTTGATGGTGGAGCAACACAAGTTGTCCTTCTTGGAGCAGGTAGGTGATCAAAAATGATTTTTAACTTAATTACATAATTAACTGAGTGCAAATTATAATCACTAAATTTTAACCTATTGTACCTGGTTAGTACTATGCTTACTTTGAATCACTTTTTAACCTATTGTACCTGGTACTATGCTTACTTTGAATCTCACTTTTTATGGACGGTTACCTATAGTTATCTTTTAATCGACAAAAATAATATAATCAACTAAGTACTATGTTTTAATCCCAAACTAATAAGAGTCTGGCTACATGAATCTTTCATATCATTACGCACTATTCGGGTCACTTTGATTCCAGTACAGGTAAAGAATTTGTCTTTTATGGTAAATTAGGAGATGTATCAAACTAAACTCTATGTTGTATCTTTGGCCAATGACATATGGATTTGTTCCTTCTTGCAACTCAAAGACAATTTGTTCTTCAGTTAATTAGTAACTTGGAGTGACTTATCATGAACTAATTAACTTTAAGTATTGAGTATGTTAGTCATTCTATAACAAAATTAACAAGTCAATGATTCTGCAAAGACTCATACTTGCAGATGCACATTGCAACTGAACATTAGCAAGATGGAATGTACCAGCTTTTAATATGTTAGTAATATGTGTTAGAAAATAAAAAAAATCAGAAAATAAAACTTAGAACAGAAAATGTAAAAATAATTCCAAGCCCATAAGTTTCTTGTATGTCCTTAAGGAATTTAACTCCCTCACCGTTGCCAAGGTAGATGGATTAATTCCTTCCAGGATAGAACGGAATAAGCATTCCGTGATAGCGACACTTTCAAATCACAAAACTTCAGCGAACTCCACAAACGGAGCAAATCACACTTCACACTTATTTTTATTTGGAAAAACAATACAACAATGTAGAAAAGAGAGGAAAAAATTTCAGATTTTTCCATCTGTAAAAATGAGGCCAAGCCTCTAAATTTATGGACAATGAAAGGGTGAGATGAAGAAGTGCAAATCAAGAGGTGCCTCTTCCATTTACACCCTTTAGAAAAAATCCAATAATCCCCCACATGAATGGAAAATGGCCATATGTATAAAAATATGCATAAAAATTGTGTGATTCGCAGGTAAAGATTAATCGCACCTTGATAAATAGATTTCCCTTTGAACTTTCCGTAGTGAACATATATCAGATATACTTGGTCAATCGGTAGATTTAATATCTTTGAACCATCGAACTTTGGTGTATATTTAGACAACCATAAGTCACACAATAATCCCTTAACCGTCTTTGGTTCTCATTGTTGTATTCGTTTCAGCCATGAACACCGTCAGGTTTTATAAGTGCATAGAGAACCGGCCTTACAGAATTCTCTTTGAAGCAACTTACACTTCACACTTACATAGGTGATTCCTAAACGTGTTATCCCGTAGATACACTATTTGATATACTTCATATCAAACTTAGAAACCATTTAAAAGCTTTAACATTTTATCCTTGGTACTAAACATTATCTCGTCACGATAATTGACCAAATTGTTTTATTTGACAATGTTAAACCGTCATTAATGACTTTGCTTGATCTCCTTGAACCTAGATCTTGGAATCTCCAGTCTTCTACCTAAAGTTACTACCACAATGACTTGTCCTTGGCCATAGCACCATTCCCTTCGATAATCTCGCAGCTACCTCTCTAGTTAGGCCTTTTGTAAGTGGATCTGATACATTATCGCTTGACTTCACATAGTCAATCGTGATAATTCCCGTAGAATATATTTTCCGAATGTTTTATGTATTTGACGCATATGACCAGATTTTTCATTATACATAATGCTCCCAGCCCTTTCTATTGTCACCTGACTATCCCAATGTATGCGTATAAGTGCTAACGGTTTGGGTCAAAATAGAATATCTTCAAGAAATTTTGGAGTCATTCTGCTTCTTCAACGGTCTTGTCTAAGGCTATAAACTCAACCTCCATTGTAGAACGGACAATACCCATTTATTTGGATGATTTCCAAGACACAGTTCCTCCACCTACTATGAAAATATATCCACTTGTGAATTTAGAAGCAGTCAAATCGATGATCTAACTTGCATCACTATATCCTCCATTACCAAGGGATACTTATGTAGTGCAAATCATAATTTTGAGTATATTTCAAATATCTCAAAACTCGTTTCATTGTCATGATAGTTCAATACAAACTTCCTTATGTCGTATACTAATGCGTCTTGACTTTCTATTGCATATCATATTATTGACTACACTTAATATAGCACCAACCGGTTGGAATGGTTGCATCAGTTGTAGCCACAACCTTTTAATATCTAGCACATTTTGTGAACACTTTGCCATTTGCTATTTATTCTTATTCCATAATGGAATACAAGTTTATATGATATGCAAATAGACTTTATTCATGATACAAATCCAACTTGCTATGGAATTATTTTGTTATTTTTATCAGTTGGTTCACCTCATATAGTCCAACATATATAAAAACATACCGACGTACCTTTTCATGAAAAGTCACAGCCTTCCAAGTGACTCATTTTATAAAAGAACTAAATATTATCAATGTTCAAGAAAGAGCACAACATTTTGGAAAGGCACGTAAACAACTTTTGAATTGGTAGTTTTATCACTAGTCATTATTAAGACAGAACAAGTAATAAATCAACTGACTACCATATCAATATCCACTAGAAACTTGTGGGATCGAAAAATTATATCATCTACTTCTTTAAGATAATATCGATATTGCGTCTAATATTGAATTTTGTCATGCAACAGCTAAAGCCCCCACATTTCAAATATTTCATGTGCCTTGGCAATTATTCATTATAAACATATCATCCAGAAATAATAGCTTGATTTAAAAATCATTTGACAAA
Source organism: Nicotiana glauca (assembly GCA_026770625.1). Taxonomy (NCBI): domain Eukaryota; kingdom Viridiplantae; phylum Streptophyta; class Magnoliopsida; order Solanales; family Solanaceae; genus Nicotiana; species Nicotiana glauca. The sequence goes on from MU773962.1 coordinate 105,656, forward strand.
ATTATGTGATCAAATCTCACATATCATTATTTGGGTGCTTGTTTTAGTCCATAAAGAGACTTTATACATCAGCACACCTTTATTTCTTTTTCAAGAACCACAAACCCTTCAGGTTGTTACATGTAAATTTCTTCCTCCAAATCATAGTTTAAGAAGGATGTATTCACATCCATTTGATGGATTTCAATACCATACACCACAATTAATGATTTTAATGTCCATATTAACGTAATTCTTGTAACCAATGAATATGTGTCAAGATAGTTAAGGCCTTCTTGTTGTCTATACCTTTTGACAACAAGTCATGGCTTATACTTGTCAATAGTGTCATCATCTTTCTTTTTCCTTTTGAAAATATATTTAGAACCTAATGGCATGTTACCAGGAGGAAGATAAACTAATTCTCAAGTATGATTGTTCAATATGGATTATATTTCACTATTGACAGCCTCTTTCCAAAATAATGATACAGAAAAAGACATAGCTTCTTTAAATATTCGAGGCACATTTTTCAATAAGAAAGTTACAAATTTTGGTCCAATGAAGTAGACGTTCTTTGTCATTTACCTGTCTTGGATCTTCCTCATTAAATGAACTTTCTTTTGTTCCTTCCCGAGGTCATTTGGATCTTTCACCAATCGACTCACATTCTCTTTTATACGGATATATATATATTTAGCGTTATCTGACTCTATAACCATATTATTATGAACGTCGGAATTTTCTTATCTATGAACCAAAAATCTAGATGTTTTACTATTGGTTGCATATCCTATGAAAATACAATCAACGATTTTCGATCCTATCTTTATCTTTTTGGGTTTAGGAACTTGCACTTTTGTCAACCACCTCCACATTTTAAAATAATTCAAGTTGGGTTTCCTTTTTCATATGGAATAGATTGCATTTTGTTATGGGGAACTTATTGAATATTCGATTAGCTGTAAGCATAGCTTCCCCCACAAATTTTGGGTAAACCATAACATATTAACTAGACATTCATCATCTCCTTTGACGTTCTATTCTTTCTTTCCATAATTTCATTAGATTGTGGTGACTAAGGGGCGATCGTTTGGTGAATAATTTCATATTGCAAGCATATTTCTTCAAAAGGAGATTCATATTCGCCGCCCCTATTACGTTGAAGAGCCAAACGCAAGAATTATTGTTTGTGTCACGACAGAGCCAGAATTAATAAATTGTGAAGTTTTAAATCTTCAAACGAATCGGGTACATTCAGAAATAATAAATGGTGAAAAATTTAATTTTCAAATCGAGTAACATGTGATACAACTAGATCTAATAAACGGTGAAGTTTTTTGTCTTAAAATTGAATAACATGTGACACAACCAAATATAATAAACAGTGAAGTTTTTAATCTTCAAACCAAATAATAAATTGGAGTAGAAAATCACTAAGATTTTAATCTCCAAAACAAGTATGAAGTCACTTAGACTTTAATTCAGACAATAAGTAGAAATTCATGAAGACTTTAATCTCAACAAACGAGTAAAAAATCACACTGATTTTGATCTCGAAGCAGGACTAGAAAATCACAAAGATTTTATTCTCCATAACAAGTGTAAATCACGAGAATTTTAATTCTCTTTCCAAATAGTTTTCCAACTAAACCATTATAACTCTTTAAACAGTTTGATCTCTTTCTTTAATCAAACATTTATCTTTACATATATTATATTTATAATCTCAACAATACTTCAAGTATTACTGTAAGTCTAATTCATGTTTACAACCTTGAAAATAATCATCTACATATATTTATGCATGTCTCTAAATTACATATATTAACAAATTATGCAATTTTTATTTGCCCAAAGAATAACAAAACACATGTTATACCTAATTATGCATGCAGTTTTAAAATTTATAATACGAGATCATCACATATAAACATCTACCTTATATTATAGGATAGTAAAAAAATCATTTATGTCACTTTTTACCATTATTTGTTTGAATCGTTCTGCTTGGAACAAAATCACGAAACACATGGTTTCTTCTCTTCACTTGCTTTCCAAGAAATGCCTAATATTAACGGTAAACTAGGTCAAAACAAATTCCCTAGACAAAAAATTGTTAGAAGAAACCGTGAAGCATTTGTGACAAGCAAGAGACGAAATTTAATTAGCTTGATCATCCCAGTAATCGTACTGTTTACTTCATCTTTCCTCTTATCAGCAGTCTCAACACAAAAGAGTTGATCACAAAAAATAAAGATAAATTCCTATAATCCGTGTTCGAAACTAGAAAATTAGAAAAATAGAACTTAGAACAGAAAATGTAAAAATAAATCCGAGCCCACAATTTTTTTGCGTGTCTTTAAGGAATTTAATCCACTCACTGTTGCCCAAAGTATACGGATTAATTCCTCCTAAGATAGAACGGAATAACTATTTTTGTGATAGCGCCACTTCAAATCACATAACTTCAGCGAACTCAACATACAGAGCAAAACACACTTGACATTTATTTGTATTTGAAAAAATAATGCAACAATGTAGAAAAGAGAGTAAAAAATTTTGGGTAATAAGCAATCTCTACAATCTATAAAGCAGTCATGACTATTTAAATTGAAACATTCAACTGGATTTGATATAGGTGATGCAAAATTTACTTGCTTTGAGTTATCCCAATATATAACTAGGGAATTTGAACTATGAATAGATGGAGTATTCCAATATAAGTGTGGATTTTACTCCAAGCATTCTCAATTCCTCACTGAGGGAGAGCCTGGCACAATGATAAGAGTTGTCATTGTTGTGACTAGGAGGTCTTTCCATGGAAACAGCCTTTTGCAAAAAATGCAAGGCTGCATGTGTACAAAAGATTCAATGTGATGCGACCCTTCCCTAAACTTGGTGCATAGTGAAAACTTAGTTAAAATATCATAGTATAGCCAGTTTTCACACTAGTCAATGAAAAATAGCCAGCGTTTGCCAAGTCAATAAAAAATAGCCACTATTTTGCTGTAACAGGGACCGGTCCAGTATAATATACGGGAGTTCTGGTGCATTTGTGTACGAACTCCAGCATATTATGCTGGACCGGTATACTTTGCTAACTCCTGTAAAATTTGCGGGAGACTGGAGCACCAGTGCTCCAAACTCCAGTATATTATACTGGACAATTATACTTGCTGGAACTCCCGTAAAATTTACTGGAGTTCCAGCATAATTATGCTTGAACTCCCGTAAAATTTGCGGGAGTTCCAACATAGTTATCCTGAAACTCCCGTAAAATTTACGGGAGTTCAAGCATACTTATACTAGAACTCCCGTAAAATTTACGGGCGTATTTTTCTGGATTTTGAACAGTATTTTCGCTCAGATTTAAAGTGGCTAAATTTTGATGCCTTTTGAAACTTGGCTATTTTTCAAAACCAGTGCTAAATCTGGCTATTTTTGAATTTCTCCGGAAAACTTAGCGTATTGATCTGCCAATTTTCTATTCACTATTCCTCACTTCCCTTGCAAGTTTTTTGATTCGAAACAACCTCTCTACCTTCACAAGATAGAGGTAATGTCTACGAACACACTATCCTCTCCGGACCCCACGGTATGGGATAATATTGGGTATGTTGTTGTTAGTACAGAAAAGAACAGAACAGACTAATGATGATATCAATCTGCTTATCTGCAGGTATGGATACAAGGGCATACCGCTTGAGTTGCTTGAAAGAAAGTGACATTTTTGAGATTGATTTTCCAGAGGTCTTACAGATGAAAACTAGTGTTCTAAAAGAAGCAATCAATGAACAAAAACGGCCAATGCTGACAGCAAAATCATTGAAGAGAGTGGCGGCTGATTTAAGAGAAAAAGATTGGCTTAAAAAGCTTCAAGCATCAGGATTAGAGTTAAAGAAAAATACAGTGTGGGTATTAGAGGGAATTCTCTACTATCTATCACACTCTCATGCAATGGAAGTACTCAACGTTATCGCTAATAACTGTGCCTCTGCTCATACAGTACTTTTAGCAGATTTCATGAACAAGCAAGCAACCAAAATGTGCAGCACCATTTTCCATTTCTATAGTGATTGGCCTGATCTGTTATTGCCATCACTAGGATTTTCTCAAGTTAAACTTTCTCAAATTGGTGATCCGGATGCACATTTCGGTCTGTTGCATGATCCACTAAGTTTGTTCAATAAGTTGCGCAGCTTGCCACGGTCACTACAAACTCACCCTGATGATGGAACACCGTGTTGTCGGTTGTATTTGCTTCAGGCTTCTGGAGCACCACCTATTCAAACTATTCCTTGAATCATGAAGGTTTACTGATAAGCCTAATTTCCAGTTAGAGATTAGATCTATGTAGGCCACATTATTTTGCCTTATGGCACTAGAGATACAATTTGAATTAGTGACTGTCTCATTCAATTCTATGTTTTCTTCTTCAAATCTGACTTAAACAAGTCATAAACTTGTCATATTTATTACCCAGTCCCTCCCTTATAACCTCCAACTCTTATGAAACTTCATATATAAAAGAGAACAGAGTAGTTTTCTCAGTTACTTGATACTGGTGTATTTATTCAGGCGAATCAACTAACACTTGCAGTCATATGCTAATCCCTTCACACTGCAAAGTTGTAGTAGTATGAGAACTCTGCATAATCCTTATCATTCTGCATTCAAATAGGCAATTTACTAAAGATTTTACTTTTGATACAACAGAGTATTGTTTACTATTACATTGAAAGTTGTATGGGACACGGTCATTTTATATTTTTATTAACTACAGCTTATTATGTTAGAGATGACAATTGTGATCTTCAATGATAAGCAGATGCTCCAGCCTTCCTTAAGAGTTCACTAAACTGAAATGACACAATTTGTGCAGCAGACTTAGAGGGTGTTTGACTAAGTTTATAAGCAGGTCAAACTAGCTTATAAGCACTTTTGGCTTATCTACGCGTTTGGTAAATTAAAATTGCTTATAAGCCAAAAGCCAGCCAAAAGCCATAAGCTGGTCTCCCCCAACTTATCAAATTTCAGCTTATAAGTTTGACCAAAATATTTACTATTTTATACCTAAAATACTTATTTTTAAAACAAAACTCTTCGTATACTCCATTCTTCAGCTGCTTATTATTAATTTCAGCACTTTTATCCAAACACATAACTGCTTATTTTTTAAATCAGCTTCAGCACCTAATGCTTATCAGCTACTCTAAATCAGCTAAGCCAAACGGGCTCTTGAGAAAAAAAGAAGTTCATGAATTCGTTAGTATCACCTTTTGTCTGCTACAAAAGAACCAAAGCCATGAAATAAATATCAAATTGACTTCTGTTTTGACAAGTCTATTACCGGAGTATTTGAACATATCAATTTCTTATGCCACGCCATTAGAGAGCCTAAAGACATGCAACCATGAACAGAAAAAAATGTTGTCCAGAGAAATTTCTGTCAAATTTCTCCCTCTCGTCACAGATCCTATATTCCCTCTTATATTCTGCAACTAAAAAAAATAAAATCTTTCACAGGAGTTACATGGATAGAAATGAGAATGTTCAGAATTCGTTTTACAAGTTACCTTATGAGATCAATCAACTTTGTCACAATTAGATTCTACACCAATTAGACTTTCAGCTGCTGAGTTTCTAGTTGAGAAAGCCATAAAAATGTTAAATAATTGGAGATGCGGGAGATCGAACCCCGTGCTTCTCGCATGCAAAGCGAGCGCTCTACCATTTGAGCTAGCTGTTATTAGTTTAAATATATTTCGACTTGGAACTTGAAAGCTACTCCTATCTTGTATTTTTTTCATCGCTACTTATTTGTTGTTCTCTTTTGTAAATTGCAGTTCACAAAATTGTGGAGAACTTTTCATTACAGGCCTGCTGACGAATATATGTTACATGATCCTCTCCTCTTTCTCTGAATAATGACGGATTTAGATTAGACGTGAGTTTTAAGTCGAAAATCTCACTCTTATAATTTCCTCTCTTTTTTCATACATACATATTTGGAAACGGCCTCTCTATCCAGGGGCAGGGGTAAGGTCTGCGTACACACTACCCTCTCCAGACCCCACTAAGTGAGATTATACTGGGTTGTTGTTGTTGTTCTTTGTGAATTGTTGTTGTTGTTGCTTCATACATACATATTTGGAAACGGCCTCTCTAACCAGGGGCAGGGGTAAGGTCTGCGTACACACTACCCTCTCCAGACCCCACTAAGTGAGAGTATACTGGGTCTTTGTTGTTGTTGTTTCATACATACATATTTGGAAACGGCCTCTCTAACCAGGGGCAGGGGTAAGGTCTGCGTACACACTACCCTCTCCAGACCCCACTAAGTGAGAGTATACTGGGTCTTTGTTGTTGTTGTTTCATACATACATATTTGGAAACGGCCTCTCTAACCAGGGGCAGGGGTAAGGTCTGCGTACACACTACCCTCTCCAGACCCCACTAAGTGAGAGTATACTGGGTCTTTGTTGTTGTTGTTTCATACATACATATTTGGAAACGGCCTCTCTAACCAGGGGCAGGGGTAAGGTCTGCGTACACACTACCCTCTCCAGACCCCACTAAGTGAGAGTATACTGGGTCTTTGTTGTTGTTGTTTCATACATACATATTTGGAAACGGCCTCTCTAACCAGGGGCAGGGGTAAGGTCTGCGTACACACTACCCTCTCCAGACCCCACTAAGTGAGAGTATACTGGGTCTTTGTTGTTGTTGTTTCATACATACATATTTGGAAACGGCCTCTCTAACCAGGGGCAGGGGTAAGGTCTGCGTACACACTACCCTCTCCAGACCCCACTAAGTGAGATTATACTGGGTTGTTGTTGTTGTTGTTTCATACATACATATATATAGGGTTTGATACCGAATCACTGATACGTGTTGTATTGAGTTTCTTGGACTTATTTAGGCCACCAAGGGATTTATAGTTCAATTTTATTACTTTTTTTCCATGCAATCCAAAATATGAGATCTTGAAACTGTAAATCTGGATTATATAGTGGAGACCCTTGACAGAGTTGTATGCTTGTTATCCATCACATCTGTATTTTGCACACAACCAAGGAACATAGTTTACAGAGTAAAGAGGAGAATACAAAGGACTGAACATCCTTTAATATCAACTTTTTTGTCATCAACACGCCTAACAGGATAAACTTTTGAAAGTTTACAAAGACGAGAGCATTTGTAGCACATCAAAAAAAAGAAAAGAAGAAAAACAGAATACATGTACATGGTGTAACGACATATTCAAAAATACTGATCCAATTTGATAGTCTGCACAGAGAAGGAAAGAGTTTACCAACCATATGACATTTCATTCTTGTGTGTAGCACGTGGGCCCATGTATCGGTGGCGATCATAGAACGGCCGCTCAAAAATCAAAAGCCCTGATACTTACAAAACCATTGCCTGCAGAAATGCATTTGGCATAGGTTAACTGCAAATGATGAGAATACCTTTAACCTCACAGGATGGCTAGTTGATGTCCTGTCTCTCTATATCTAGCGTTTCCTGAGGTTCGGGGAAAATCTCACTGGATGATCTCTTACACGATGATGAACGTTCATTCCCGCTGCTATGAGAATGAGATCCTACTCGTCCTGACTGTCTTTGGTTGATACCCTCTTTGCTTGTTTGGCCACTGGCATTTATACTATCTTGTGAGCTATGGTGCCAACTACCAAGAAAAGCAGCACTCCGTGATCGCCTCAATGAAATTGTTCGTAACCTTCTAGAGTTGAAACTTCCTTCCCTAACAACCTTGAAAGGGTTCTCTAGTGCTTTTAGGACACGTCTCATTTCAGGACGTTTGGAAGGCCTCGGATGAAGACATGCTTTGGCTACTATTGCTACAGCCCACATCTCTTCCAGTAAGTCCTCATCTAGAATTAGAGATGGATCGACGATGTTGGCCACTAATTCTTTCTCCCGTATGGTGATGAAAGGAAGAAACTTGTCCAACCACTCCATGGATGAGGCATCATCTGACTGGCTTGTGCCAACCTTACCAGTTACAAGCTCGAGTAAGACCTTCCCGAAACAGTATACATCATAAGTTGTAAATGAAGATCCTGTTCATGTATAAGGCCAGCATGAAATATTTGAATTGATAACTCTAAAGTCCAACTATGTGTTTTTACGAAAAGAATACTAGCTACATACCAGCAGGGTCTCCTTCATCATTCCTGTATATTGTCAAGAAGAAATGTCTTAGAACATTGAACAAATAGCAATATGGGTAACTAGTCATGAAACATGTACAAATTACATTAAAGCATTCGTAGTTTCTAAAAGGAAATGCTAAAAGTAGAAATAGCAGGAAAGATGACACAACCTTAATATATATTTAGAAATAACTTACTTTGGCATGTGGAAGAACTTTGTGATCAAATTGTGATTATCACCTTCCTGTGTACACACTTCGCTCAAACTTCCCAGCCTTACTTCAAATTTATCGTCGAGAAGGATACTGCTAGCTTGAACATCTCTTCAACCAGAAAATACAGAATATAATTAGCTTGGTGTAGAACTTTACAATAACTTCAACTTAATAATGGTACTGTTGCAGACAAAAATAGTGTATATCATCATTTGAGGAGAAAAACAAGAATGCGAAAAAGTGAAAGAAACAAATACCTATGAACAAGGGGAGGATTACACTCATGGTGTAAATAAGCTAAACCTTCTGCAGTTCCTATTGCAATTTTTAATCTCGTTATCCAATCCAGAGACTGTCGATTTTCGTCTCCTAAATCTGTATCCCTGGACAACAAACTAAACAAATCTCCATTGCGCATATATTTGTAGACCAAGAATTTCTCACTCTCATGCTCTAAGCAGTGTCCCAATAAAGGGACAAACCTATAGTGTGTTATCCAGTTTAATAAATCCAACTCCAACTTGTATGATTCTTTTTCAGACTGAAGTAAACTAACTTTCTTGATAACTATGGGGACACCGCCTTCCAATATTCCCCGGAAAATATCTCCAGTGTGACCATGTTTGATAAGGTATGTTTCATTGAAGTTGCTTGTGGCTTGGAGTATCTGTTCATAAGTAAATGATTCGACCGAACCAGATATATCACTAGAGAACTTTACAGGTGCCTGATTATCTCCTTCCATGACAGGACTAACGTTCGACATGCCTCTTTCATTTGAATTCCCTCTGTAGCATATCTTGAAAAACAACAGAATGGCTAATGCCGAAAGCATAAGAACCCCAAGCCCACCAAAAACTCCAACCATTATAAGAAGGCGCGTATGCCTGCTCTTTGAAGGTCTTTGTGCTGGAGTTTGGCTTGTGCCATTGACAAAAACTAGACCCCTATCAGCATAAAATTTACGACAATTTTCTGAACTCCTCTGATTCACAGACCCTGTAAAGCAATTACTCATAACTTGAATGCCAGAATTATTGGGTGCTAGTCCTTGAAAATAGTTGTTGGACAGATCAATTGATTGAAAATTCCGAATATCAAACGTCACATTTCCAAAGAAGAGATTATTTGAAAGGTTATATGAAGCACTATCGGCACTAAAATAGGTAAGATTTGAAACTACACCAGTGAAGTTGTTCCCTGATATATCAAGAAACCTCAAGTGGGACAATGACCACAAAACATCAGGAACTTCGCCTTCGAATCGATTCCAACTTAGAACTAAATGCTCCATTAGAGAAAGATTTGAAAACAAGGTACCAGGCAATTCGCCTTCTAGTTCATTGTTTCCAATTAACAATTTTCTTAAATTTCTCAATCTTGAGAAATCTTCTGGCAATGACCCTGACAAGTAATTACAGCCAAGATCAAGTTCTACTAATTGAGAAAGATTTGCTAGCTGAGCAGGAATATAAGAACTCAGACTATTATTGGATAAATTAAGGAACTTAAGGTCATGAAATGAACCAAATTCAATAGGGATTGGACCAGACAACAAATTTGAAGACAAATCAAGAACAGTGAGATTCCCAATATTTGAAAAAGAACTTGGAATTGAACCTGTGAGTGAATTGCCAGAAAGATTAAGAACATTTAAAGAACTCAGCTTCCCAAATTCTGTAGGAATAGTACCTGTAATTGAATTACCAGACAAAGATAGAGAAGTAAGTTTACTTAAACTTCCAAATGATGGTGGAAGTGAACCAAGAATTGAGCTTGAACTAAGATCAAGTTCTTTGAGCTGACTTAATCTTTGACCAAACCAATCTGGAATTGGCCCTAGAAGAATGAAACCTGATGAGTTAAAGGATGTTAACTGAGTAAAATTGGCTAAAGAATCAACAGCGAACTGTGGAAACAAACTTCCTTTGTGACTTCTTCTTACTCCAGTTAACTTTATACTTGTAACTTTGCCATTGTTGCAGCCAATTCCAGTCCAATTGGAGCAGGGGTCTGATTTTCTTGGCCAATCTCTAGCTCTGATGCCCAAAGATGACCTGAGATTCAGTAAATCTTGATGTTCCAAGTTGGAACTCAGTTGGTTCTGCTTAGCTAATACTGAGTAAAAGAGCAAGAGAAAAAAAGCAGCCTTGAATTGAGTTCCCATGAAATCCTGTAACATCCTTTTTTTTATGCAGAGGTCTTATTATATGCTGTGAAAACTATGTCTCCATTTCATATTTCCAACAGTTGTTTCAAGAACCATAAATATAGATATACTTTATATGCTCAATGTTCCTTTCCAGTATGTCCTGCAAGTACAAATACACACTTTTCTACCTTCCAATATTTTGTCTCTTAACATAATGGCATTTGATTGAGTTCAAAATTTTAATATGTTAATTGCTGTAACTTATTTAGAGTACTAGTGATGGTAAAAATCTATAAATAATTAAAGTAAGTGTCAGAAAGTTAGTTTGATGGAGAACATATCACATGAAACTTTTTAAAGTCAAAATAGATTAATGAATTTAAATTCTTAAAAACAGTACAAAAATGAAACAATATCAAGCTTTTTAAGGCATTCAAAAGATGAAAAGTGCCTCATATTAATGGGATGAATTGAGCATTAAATAATATTTATTCACACCCGATATTTATACTAAACTAAACACCTTAATAGTTAAAAACTAAAATAAAAATACATATAGCTTACGCATATGTATAAAACACTTGACTTATATTCATTAGTTTGGTGTAACTACTTGGTACATGTAAGTTGGGTTTGATGCAACCTCATGGCATCGGCTGCTAACAAATTTATTGTGATTTCAGCTTAAATAACAAATATAGAAAGAGAGTTACAAGAATTTTCAAAATATAAATATGTTCACACAAAGTAAGTCCCAACTTTAAATATCCCAAATATAGTGTAAAAGAATAGTCTAACTTCTTGAAACTACAATGACATATGTCTCAGGATATAAAAGCAATGTTGTATGGCCTACTTGCGTGTTGGAGCAAAGATTTTTTTTGGTCTGCTTGCACTAATGTATGCTCTATTTGGAAGTAGTATATAAAGAGCATTAATGGTGAAAAGAGTATCCTCAACTGCCACAACTGCTTAAATAATTGCATCAGCTTCAGCATTTATAAACAAGAGTGCCTTATGACCAAAAAAATTTACAAACAAGAGTGCCATTAATGGATTTTTAGCAGGCGACTGCCAAATTGACTCTCTGCTGCTTGCTCTAGCCTCCTAGGAAGCAGGATACTAGAACAACAACAAATGTATTCCTACGGGTGGGATATGAGGAAAATAATGTGTACGTAGAGTTTACTCCTATCTTTAAAAAGGCTAATGACAAACAAAACCAATGGGAAAATCAGGCAAAAACACACAACCAACACTAGCTAGTACAATTAAAACCGAAGCGAACGCAACCACAAATAACAACAGAAGTTCAGAAAGGCAAAAATACATAAAGACACTAAGTGGTGTACTAAAGCTAGTGTAACAAAACAAAGTCAAAGCTCGACTACCTAACCCTCTACCCTAATTCTCAACCTTCACACTTTCTTATCCATGGTCATGTGCTCAGTAAGCAAGAGCAACGCCATATCTTTCCTAATCACATCTCCCCAATACTCCTTCGGCCTGCCCCTACCTCTCTGTTGGCCCTCCAAAACCTCTCACGCCTCCTCACTGATGCATATGTGTCTCTCCTCTTCACATGTCTGAACCATCTTGTCTTGCCTCCCGTATTTTGTCCTCCATAGAGGCCACGCCATGGGCAAAGTTACACTATGGTAAGGATTGACCATCCTTTGTCGAAAATTTACACTGTGTATATACGTAAAATATTAAGTTTTTGAGGTATATAACATATATTGAATAACCTTTATCAGAGATTTTTTTTACCTCTTTTAAGTTTGAACACCCCAGAGAAAATTTCTGGCTTTGCCACTGTCCACGCCCACCTTGTCCCGGCTAACTTTATTTCTAATTCTGCCTAGTCTGATATGCCCACACATCCATCTAAGCATCCTCATCTCCGCCACCATCATCGTCTAGACATGAGAATTCTTGATTGGCTAGCACTCCTCCCCATACAACACAGTCGGTCTGACCATTGCTCTATAGAACTTCTTTTTAAGTCTTGATGACACATTCTTATCACACAAGACACTTGAAGCAAGCCTCCATTTTATTCATCTCGCCCAAATACAATGTCTGACATCCTCGTCGATCTCCCCATTCGCTTAAATAACAGAACCAATATACTTGAAACTCTCTCTCTTAGGGATGACTTGTGAATCTAGCCTCACGTCTTCTTCTACCACCGGAGTCGCTTCACTTTTAGCATCGAATTTTTCCTTGTATGCTTTGATCTGTGAAGAATATCAAAGAAAAATTCCTTCATCACTTTTAGCATCGAATTTTCCTAATGCTTCATTACCATTATTGAGAACAAAATATTTGCAACCAAATGATCCCAAGTAAGTTCGCTTTGGTTTTCTCCCGTTTAGCAATTCGTACGGGGTCTTTTTAGGAGGGACCTAATCATGCACCAATTTATCAGATAGCACGCAGTGTTCACCGCCTTAGCCCAAAAGCTATTCGGTACGCCACTGTCAATTAGCACCATCCTTTTCATGTCTTCAAGAGTTCTACTTTTCCTCTTCACTTCTACTTTTCCTCTTCACAACATCATTTTGTTGGGGTATTCTGGGAGCTAAAAAATTATGACTTATACCATTTTCAGCATAGAATTCATCAAATTTTGAATTGTTAAACTCAGTACCATGATCAGATCTTATGCCTACAACATTATGGCTCATCTTCACTTGAATCTACTTCACAAGGGAAGCAAAAATTGGAATGGGTTCATCCTTGGTTCTGAGGAACAAGGTCCATGTGAATCTAGAATAATCATCAACAACAACAAAGATGTACTTCTTTCCTCCTCTACTAGGCATCCTCATAGGTCTACTCAGATTCATATAGAGGAGATCTAGTGGCCTTGAGGTGCTTACTTCCTTCTTTGTCTTGAATGAGGGCCTGACTCGCTTCCCTTTTACACATGCATCACGCACCTTGTGATCTTTGAATTTTAACTTCGACAGCCCATGAACTAGCTCTCTTGATTAACTTGTTCGACATAGTGAAACTTGCATGTCTCTATCTTCGGTGCCACGGTCCAACATCATCGTCAACATCACTCAAACATGTAAGATTGCCACCAGTTTGCAACATAGATGTTTTTGAATCTTTTTGCCACCAAAACCACTTTACCACTTACAAGATTTGTGACAGTGGAAGACTTTGATAAGAACTCCACCTTATTTTCTTTGTTGGAGATTTGAGAGACACTCAGCAAGCTGTATTTCAAGTTATTTACACAGTACAAATTTTCAGTTGAATGAGTGAGTGTCTTCCCAATTTTTCAATCTCCCAAAATGCATTCATTTTTGCCTACACTCCCACCTTGCAGGGCTTTGAGTGAAAAGAAATCATCAGTACTTCCAATCATGTATGTAGAGAAGTCATTATTCATGTACCATCTGTAGCTGCTTCCTTTCTGTGTAGCCTGCACAAGGAAATCAAATATTAGACTTAGGAACCCAAACAAGTTTGGGTCCCTTGTAATAAGGAAAGGGGAAAATTAAACTTCCTTTTTTCCAAGCAGGCATCAGACGTTTCTTTTTTAGAGAACCAAGTTCCTTAGTAGTAGATAAAAACTTTGTTTTTCTATTGAGATTGAAACCTTGCTTTACATGAATCTTTGAAATGGCCAGTGTTACCACAATGAGTGCAATGCCAGTTATCAGGTGCAGTAACATACTTGCTATGTGGGTTGTAGGGAGCCTTTTCTTTTTGGAACTCGATTCCCTGCCTGTTCCCCCATTACTTTTATAAATAGAAGCGATTGTGTTAGAGGACTATTCATTTTAACCCTGCTTAGATCTTTCTGAAGTTGTCTATTTCTTTCAAGTTCAGTACAAAGACTCAATTTTGCCTTTTTAGTTCATTTTCAAGCTTAAGGTGTGCCTCACTCGCTACTTCATTTCCTTTTGAAGAGTTCATGCAATTTTCTATTGAAATTTTTCTAGAATTATTGTCCCTTTTTAACTCCTCTATAGTTTCCTTCAGATCCACAACTACTACCAACAAGTCATCTCTCTCATGTTCTACTTCTTCAATTTTCTTAGTTAGAAAATATTTTTCTTTCTTTAAATCCTCTATTGTTTCTTTCAAATTAATAACTACAGTAAATCATCTCTCTCATGCTCTCCCTCTCCTATTTCCTCAGTTAAAATATTTTTATCATTAATGAGATTATAGTAAGTGTCACGCCCCAACCTTGGGAGGCGCGACCGGCACTCAATCAAGTGAACCCGACTGAGCAAGCCTTACCGAACACTTTCTACCCCAAATCAATATGAATATGGAACCCATGCCTTTCATTAATTTAGACGAGAATACATGGTGCATACTATATCATTGGTTCATTTCATATCACAAAGATATACCGTACATAAGCTAGCTTCAAGGATTCTATAAGAGTTACAGTTTATAGAGATCACAAGTTTAGGATCACAACATATATAGTGGACTCCCCGAACACCCATACATAACCCACACTAGTATCTTTGGAGCCTCTAAGGATATAACAGATAAGCATAACTATGCCGGCAACAAGGCCCCGACTATACCTCAAAAGTGGAAAGCTGTAATAACAAAAGATACACCATATAGCCCCATGGAAGAAAAGGGGATCACCGAGACTTCGAGTAGAAAAATGCTCCGCTACACACGATCGACACTATCCGCTATGGAGCCACCTACAATCATAAAACGAATGTAGCGCCCCCGGCAAAAAGGGACGTCAGTACATTTGAATTGTACTAGTATGTATAACTAAGCACCATTTTACTAGAAAGAAGTATCAAATAGATACAAGAAAATAATATGGGCAAATCAAAGAAGCAACTCATATAATCTTTCATACAATTTCCACAACATAGATTAGGGCATTTCTGCCACGTGTTCACCACTTTTCTCAATACCACCGCCATCTCGAGCGGAGTCCGGTCACGACCCGACCGGCTAGGTCACCTCATTGGAGGCATTACTCTCAATCAATATTTTATTTCCCTTATCCAAAATTCAATATCAGCACATTACCACCATGTATATGGCATGGTGTCTGATCACGACCCGATCGGCTAGGTCACCTCATTGGAGGCATTACTAGTCAACAACTCCAAATCTTTATCCCACACATATCATAACAATTCATGGGCTCTCATGACCATCATCATCACGTCGTTTTCCCTTTTCAATATTCATTTTACAAGTTGTGATCATAGACACATATATCAAAGATAATTCAAGTTGCAATCACAAGTAAGTGAGCACATAGCTAGCATGAATAGTTCTTAGTTTTGATGTTGGCTTATAGTCCAAGTAATTCAACACATAACTGTACTTTTCATCACTCTCTAATTATCAAGATTGGTACATTATTCACCTTGAGGAACATCCTTCACGAATATGTATAGATATATGCAAATCAATTAATGCGTAATGACAATCAATACACTAGCCAATTCAACTCTTACCATTCTTTCATAATGACAATGGAGCTCAATTTCTAATAAAAAGGGATTTTAGCCATACATACCTCAATAAAGCTTTTCCTTACTCTTTTACAATTTTC
>MU773962.1:135829-264675 GCA_026770625.1 Nicotiana glauca
AGTGTATCCAGAGTGTATATCGAGTGTATACTGCTCTCTCCTCTCCCTTCTTTTTTTCTTCTCCTCCTATTTTTCTCCTCTTTTTTGAACCCCCTTCTTCCTAAATTTTCTCTTCTATTTATAGCAAAAATTTTCGAAATTTTTCAGATTTTTGTTTTATATTTTTTTATTTTACTATCTCTTTTTTAATTAAAAGAAATCCCACTTAAAAATTTCTTTTATTTTTTATAAAAATAAATCCCACATTTCTTTACTTTTATTTTTTAAATTACAACTTTAATTACTTTTATTTTTTTGATTTTCCACTTTCTTTTAAATAAAAGAAAAAGGCCACTTTCTTTTACTTTTCTTTTAAAAATTTAACTTTCTTTTACTTTTGATTTTTTTAATTTTCAGCCACTTTTAACTTTTATTTTTTTAATTTCAACTTTCTTTCCTTTTTTAATTATTTAAAACCAACCGAAATTAAAAAAAAAAAATCATATTTTCGGTTTTTTTTAAAAACAATAATTTAAAATAATAATAATAATAATAATAATAATAATATTAATAGTAATAATTGACCTTTTAAAATTTATATTTTTATCCTATAAAAACAATGAAACAAAAGCTAAAATACGTAGAGTGAAAAATCTAAATACGGTCAAAAACTAGGTGTTCACAATTGGACTACGAAAATACACTGGTGGGGCGCCCCATGCCACCGCCCCATGCGCCGCATTAGTGAGGATCTTCAGAGAGTTAATTTTTTTCACTTCTGCAAGAAATTTGCACTAGGAAATTTTTTTCCATTCTAGCTTGAGATGTACAATTGAACGAACATTTGGAGTTTGGAAAAATAGATTTTCTATTTTATGTTCAATGTCATCTTTCAAGTTTGACACTCAGATTCATCTTGTTACATCTGCTATGGCTATACATAATTTTATACAAAGAAATTCTTCCACCTATGTTGAGTCTGACCATTATGCAAATGAAGATAATATGCCAGAGCTTGAAGAAAAAGATGGACAATCAGACATTCACTCAGAAATGCAAGGAATGTCTTCTAATATTATGGAGTTGTTACGTAATAGAATTGGAGATGATATTATTGAGAACTCTCCTAATGTATAAGTGTTTCTTCTTATTTTTAGGATAATTTTCTATTATGTTTGTGATTTTTATTGGGGTGAATACTTTTATATTTGTTAAGTGATTATTGAAATATTTAAATCATCTTGAAGAATAAAGTACTTTTTAATTATTATTTTTCCATATTTATTTAAATAAAATTTAAAAACTTAATTGTTATCTTGGTAGTAATCTTTATGATTATTTATCTACTTATATAATATTAACTCCTAAGCAAATCTATTCATGTCCTTATTTATAATTTGTCACTTAATAGTTCTTTTTTAAAAGCTTGGCCAAACATAAATTATTGCTCAAAAGTGCTTCTCAAATTGATTAGCCAAATATAAACTGCTTCTCTACAAAAGTACTTCTCAGAAAAGTACTTTTAAAAAAAATACTTCTCAATATATGCGGTGACCTAAATTTTTTATGAAATCTGAATTTAGATGTTAGACTGTGTGTATACATATTTGCTTTTTTGCGCACACGCAAAATATAGGATTCGACAAAATAACACTGAAATCTGTAAAAAGTGCGAACTCATTGTTAAATTTGTCACTACGTATACGTGTTTTTGGATACAAGAATTTGAAGTCTAAGAATATGATGTGTCTGTACATGTGTGTGTGGAGGAGGTGGAGAGTTTGCTAATGTAGTAGGTTAGAACCATGTCCATATTTTCTTGTCATTATAAATGCACTTACTACTTCTATAGTTTTCAGAGACATAATGACAAGACATTATGGGGTGTCATTTGACTTGGTCATAGACAAATCCAAGAATATGCACAATCAACTCTCTTACCATTATTCATCATTGAGATAAAGTTTCATTATCAACAACCGCAGACTAGTCTCATTTCCCCTCTTTTCTTCTTGACATTATTATTTTGAGTATGAAAACAACTTCTTTAGGGCAATTATTCAATGTTCACATCCCAAATTGCTTTCGATCATCAATCAATCATTCAATTGTATCTCTGTATTGAGAAAAATTTAATTTGCATATTAGAGATAACGTGTCATCAGGGGCGGATACACATGGTTACAAGCGATGTCACGTGACACCGCTTCGCAAAAAAAATTCACTAAGTATATCTATAATGATAAATTAAAAATGGAATAACGGTTAAATTCTATTACAGTGACCCCACTTTAACAAGTGCGGTGTTCCAGTCCAACGGTAACATAATTCAGTTACGTTGGTGGGTTTTGTGGGTTCGAATCTGCACATGCTGAGTTTTAGGCACATTTCTCACCTTTTTGTCTTAATTAAGAAGAGCCCTAATCCTAATGACATGTAATTAAGAAGTGTCCCTTGAAGATGCAAAGGCATTTTCAAGGGAAATCCAAGACAGAATTAAGAAGAAAAAATGCGACAAATCACAATAGTGACTCTAAAAAATTCATTATTAAGAATAAAATATTAAAAATCCAAAATCTGTTCTAATTTTTTTTAATAATATTTTAATACGTCAATGGTTTTCCGAAGACATAGTTTATCCTCTGAGTTTGGTATTATAGTAAAAAAAAATTATTTGTTCACTTTAAGTGTGACACTGCTTATACAAAATTCTGCGTATGCTACTGCGTGTCGTGACACGTAGACTAGTCAAACAGTCAAAGAATTAAGGTTAGTTAAGAGGTACGAGCAACAACAGGTACGAGCAAGTTAAATAGAAGAGGCACGAGCAGTCGTACAAGCCATTCAACGCTCGTACCTATTTAAGGCATTTAAAGCTCAAAGATCGTGAAGAATCAAATGAATGAATCTGACAGCGAATAAGAGTCCCGATATAGTATTTAATAAATATTAAATACTAGAGACGTTAGAGGATATGTATTTAATGTATATGATTGTATAATATAGCATTTAAAGTCATTAAGTGCCAATAATAGCCTTATTATGACAAATGTAAGGCTCATATCCCCAAAATAGCTATAAAAGGGAAAGGAACAAACAATTGTAAGGACACGAAACACTATTGAAATATACCTTGTTTTACTTGCTTTCTGATCATATTATTCACAAATTTCTTTCTTTATATACTTTTTCGATTATCAGTAACCCGTATTCTTCTAAATTCTAGCTTTGACTAAAAATCTAATTTTTGGTTAAACAAATTGGTTCCGTTGCTGAGAATCTGATAATCAGTTATATCTCAACTTGATTTTCTTTGTTGTACCAACTATGCCGAACAACAATGACAATATCCAAGGAAACCAAGAAAATCAATTGAACCAACAACTTCAGGGAGATCCGTAAGACAATAATGCATTAGTTCCTTCTCCACAAGGTTCACCACGACGATCTCGTGAAGGAACTCCTGAAGGGTCTCACACAGAAGAACATGTTCAATTTGAGAATGTTCAAGCTATGGATGATGCTTTACAAAAAATTATCACTACTCAGGCCAACAAAGCTCTGCAAGCTTTTGTTAGTCAATTACCTGCTGCTTCACCCACACCTACTCCAAATAACAATACTTTGGAGAATCCTCGTTCTGGACTGTTAATTCAGGCAGCGGTGGAACCCCCAGTGAAACATAGGAGGGAGACACTGGTAATCCAGTTAGTTCTGATTTACAAAATCTAGTACTAACATTGCAAAAACAACTTGAGGAGCAAAATGACCGCATAGAATAAATACCCGGAGTACCGCCTGTGATCAAGGGAGTAGATATAGATAAATATTCTCAACAGCTCTGGAAGCCAAGTGCCGCCCCCTCTCCCAATTCCAAAGAAGTTTAAGATGCCTGATATTCCGAAGTATGATGGGACAACAGACCCAGGAGATCATGTCACTGCATTTACAACAGGTGTCAAGGGAAATGATTTGACTAAGTAGGATATTGAATCAGTCTTGGTCAAAAAATTCGATGAAACACTCAATAAAGGGGCACTAACATGGTATTCTCTTTTACCTAAAAATTTTATAAATTCTTTTGCTGAGCTTGCAGATTTATTTATCAAAGCTCACTCGGGAGCTCAAAAAATTTAAAAGAGAATGGAGGACATTTTCAAAATCAAGCAAGGAGATTCGGAATTGCTTAAAGAATTTGTGGACAAATTTCAATGGGAAAGAATGACGTTACCACGAGTACCTGACAATTGGGCGGCCATAGCCTTCGCCAACAATTTGAATGAGAAAAGTTCAGAAGCTACGAGGCGACCCAAGGAAAGCCTTCAAGAATTTCTAGCAACAACATGGAATGATGTCTACAACATATACAACACAAAGATGAGCATTGAAGAAGATATTATTTTACGACATAAAATAGAAGAAAAAGCAGGCCCAAAGCGTGTAGAAAATGAAAAAAGAACTGGTAAAAACAAGTACGAGCCATATATAGGACCCACGGGAAGAGACTCATGATCGAAACAAGACAATTAGAGGTACGATCACAGGTCGAGGAATAAGGAATCAGGCTCGACTTCAAAATTTGGGAACGATCAGAACACACGCGGGTCACGAGATGTTGATGAAAGCCTAAAAGCAAGGTTTGGTGGTTACAATTTCAACGTAAGCACCTCTAAACTCGTAGCTGTTTTAAGAAGCATGGGAGATAAGGTACGATGGCCAAAGGAGATGAGATCAAATCCAAGCAGACGAAATCCTGATTATTGGTGTGAATTCCACAATGACCACGGGCATAAAACAGCAGATTGCAGGTTTCTGTAGGGTGAGGTTGATCATTTGTTAAAACAAGGGTATCTCATTGAGCTATTCAATGAAAAAGGTAAACAAGCATACGTGAAGAACAGGCAGGAGCCTCCAAAACCACCCTTGCCCAAAAGAACCGTCAACGTTATAAGTGGAGGTGAAGATATCAATGCCATCTCATATACTGGAGCTAATAAGATCTCCAAGATAACAATCACTCATGGGAAGCGGGCACGACAAGTCTTGGAGGAAGAAAGTATTACCTTTGATGATGCAGATGCAGATGACATATTATTTCCACATAACGATGCACTGGTAATATCTTTACTTGTACATGACACTAATGTGAAACGAGTTTTGATTGATCCAGGCAGTTCTGTAAACATTATTTTGATACGAGTAGTGCGCAAGATGCAAGCAGAAGATAAATTGGTTCCAAAAGTGCATACTTTGTCGGGATTTGACAACTCTAGTGTTGTAACGAAAGGAGAAGCAATACTTACCATATTTGCAGAAGGCGTTGTCAAAGATACCAAATTCAGGACGTAGATATAGAAATGGCTTGCAACATGATTCTTGGGATGCCACAGATCCATGACATGAATGTTGTTCCATCAACCTTTTATCAAGTTATTAAATTTCAATCTCTATGGGGAGTATGCCAAATCAGAGGCGATCAACAAACATCTAGAAGCATCAATTTCGTTGTGAATTCAACTGTTAAGGGAGAAGACAATTAGCAATTACAAAATTCAGGTGGAGGTAATATGGTGTCAACCTCAACTGAACAAGGGCAAACAGATGTGGATTCAAGACCCGATACCATTCAAGAATTATAGGAAAATGAGAATATCAAAACAACGATAGAAGAGTTAGAGGCTGTGGTTTTATTTATACATTGGCCGGAGAGAAAAGTATATATAGGAGCCAATCTCAGCCCGGAGGTAAAGCGTAAGTTGATTGAATTTTTAAAAGCTAATGCAGATTGTTTTGGTTGGTCCCATTCTGACTTGACAGGGATACCATCGGAGGTCATGACTCATAAATTAAATGAAGATCCATTATACCCTCCAGTAAAATAAAAGAAAAGAAAGCAAGGAACTTTCAAGAATCACGTGATTCAAGAAGAAGTCCAAAAATTGCTAAAAATTGGTTCAATTCGTGAGGTAAAATATCCTAACTGGTTAGCTAACACTGTTGTGGTTCCTAAGAAGAACGGTAAGTGGCGAGTCTGTGTAGATTACATAGACCATAATAAAGCCTATCCAAAAGATTCTTTTCCTTTACCGCATATAGATCAACTAGTTGATGCTACTGCAGGACATTAGCTATTAAGTTTGTTAGATGCATCTTCAGGCTATAATCAAATCAAAATAGATCCAGAAGATGAGGAAAAAACTTCTTTCATAACAAACATGGGGACTTACTGTTATAAGGTAATGCCCTTTGGTCTTAAGAATGCAGGTGCAACGTATCAAAAGTTAATTACCCAAATGTTCAAGAGCATTTAGGTAAGACCATGGAGGTATATATAGATGCTATGCTAGTTAAGAATCAATATTCAGAAGATCATATATCACATTTTTCCGACATGTTTAAAATTTTACGAAAATATAATATGAAGCTGAACCCAGAAAAATGTGCATTTGGTGTGGCATCAGGTAAGTTTTTAGGTTTTCTTGTTTCTAACCGTGGTATTGAAGTGAATCCTACACAGATTAAGGCCATTGAAGAAATCCTTGATATACTTTAAAACAATAAAGAAGTGCAAAGATTGACAGGAAGGATAGCAGCTTTGGGAAGATTCATTTCTAAATCATCACAAAAATATTTTAAATTCTCCTCAGTCCTTAAGAAGTATGATCATTTTGAGTGGAATGAGGAATGTAAACAAGCACTTAGGAATTTGAAAACATACTTATCAAACCCACCTTTGCTAGCAAAACCAAAGGCTGGGGAGAAACTTCTCATTTACCTTGTTGTTTCAGAAGTTGTGATAAGCGCTGTTTTGGTTAGAGAAGAACAAGGTAAGCAATCCCCTATTTATTATGTTAGTAAATCTTTGTTAGATGCAGAGACACAGTATCCACAATTGGAAAAACTAGCACATGCTTTAATCATGGCATCTAGGAAGTTAAGACCGTATTTTCAATGTCATCCCATTATTGTAGTGACTGCATACCCCATACACAATATATTGCATAAGCATGAATTATCAGGAAGATTGGCTAAATGGGCCATAGAGCGAAGTGAATATGAAATCACGTACCTACGTAGAACAACAATAAAATCCCAAGTATTAGCCGATTTTGTGGCTGCTTTTAGCCAAGGGATGCAATTAGAAGCAGAAAAAGAAGTACTGATACTTAATGGGGCGAATCCAGGTGCGTGGACTTTATTCACTGATGGCTCATCACACGTAAAAAATGCAGGTTTAGGAATTGTCTTAGTACCACCTATGGGTGAAACTATCATGCAAGCTATTAAATTTCACTTCATAACTAATAATGAACCGAAGTATGAAGCTGTGATTGTAGGTCTAGAATTGGCATGAGAACTTGGTATAAATCAAATAGTGATCAAAAGTGATTCACAACTCGTAGTTAATCAAATGCTGGGGACTTACACGGCCAGGGAAGAAAGGATGCAATAGCACTTGGAAAAGGTACTGAAACTGATAAAGCAATTCCAAAATTGGAAGGTCATTCAAATAACAAGGGATGAAAATGTTGAAGCAGATGCCTTGGCTAACCTCGCATCTGTAGGTGATGTAGCAAATGATGCAAGCGCCTCGGTTATACATTTATTTCACTCAGTTCTTAAACCTGATAAGAACAAGGTATATTTTAATAATTTAACTTGGGATTGGAGGAATGAAATTGTTGCTTTTTTACAGCATGGTACCGTCCCTAATGATAAGAAGAAAGCACATGCACTTCAAAAAAAGGCTGCTCGTTACTTTTATTAACATGAGAATCTTTATCGTAAAATGTTCAGTGAACCCTTAGCAAGATGCCTCGGACCTTCTCAAACAGAGTATGTAATGAGGGAAATACATAAGGGGCATTGCGGGAATCGGAGGAAGATCACTGGTGAGAACCTTGATTAGAGCAGGATACTATTGGCCCGAAATGTAAGAAGAAGCAGAGAGTTTCGTGGCTAAATGTGATAAATGCCAGAGGTACGGTAATAATATGCACAGACCAGCAGAATTATTACATCCAGTCATTGCACCATGGCCATTTATGAAATGGGGGATGGATATAGTAGGACTGTTACCTCAAGCGAAAAGACAGGTAAAGTTTCTGCTCGTACTTATTGATTATTTCACTAAATGGGTGGAGGCAAGAGCATTTAAAAAGGTGCGAGAAAAGGAGGTTAAGGATTTTATTTGGCGAAATATCATCTGCCGATTTGGTGTACCAAAGGAAATTGTATATGACAATGGCCCTCAATTTATCGGAGCTCAAGTCACAGAGTTTTTTGAGAGTTGGCAAATTAAAAGGATTACATCTACACCTTATCATCTAGTGGGTAATGGACAAGCAGAATCAACAAACAAAATCATAATCAACAATTTAAAGAAATGATTAGAAGATTCAAAGGGCAATTGGCCTGAAGTTTTACCCGGAGTTTTATGGGCATATCGCACAACAACAAAAATGAGCACAGGTGAAACACACTTCTCTCTGGTTTATGGAGCTGAGGCATTAATCCCGGTTGAAATAGGAGAACCAAGCACAAGATTCTCACAAGCAACACAAGAGTCTAATAATGAAGAGTTGCGGGTCAATTTGGATTTATTAGAAGGTAGGAGAGAAGCCGCGTTAATAAGAATGGCAGCACAAAAACAAGTGTTCGAACGATATTACAACAGGAAAGCTCACCTGAGAAACTTCAAAATTGGGACTTCGTGCTTAAAAAGGTTTTTCAATCTACAAAGGCAGCCAACGCAGGTAAACTAAGCCCAACCTGGGAAGGACCCTATAGAGTTCGTGATATTGCAGGAAAAGGAGCATATGAATTGGAAACAATAGACGGGAAGGTGCTTCCTTCACGTTGGAATGCTGTTCATTTGAAGACATACTACTTCTAAGGAAAAACCCACGGTCAAGTATCACCATGTTAAATTTTATTTTTTGAATTGTTAAAATTTTACTAACGATTTTAGATGATAGGCAAAATTCTAACTCATACTAAATGATGAGTCACGACCTGTAAGGCAAAATGGAATAAACTAAAATTCCTGGCCCAGGATTACAATTATTCTGATAGAAATATAAATGGGTTAAGTAGTCTTCATCTATAATCGCACCTCCGAGTCCCGTATGTATTTCCTTTTCAGGAAAAGGACCAAGTGAAAGAGACTATCAAGTGCTC
The DNA here is from genome assembly GCA_026770625.1 of Nicotiana glauca. Lineage (NCBI taxonomy): Eukaryota > Viridiplantae > Streptophyta > Magnoliopsida > Solanales > Solanaceae > Nicotiana > Nicotiana glauca. The sequence goes on from MU773962.1 coordinate 144,989, forward strand.
AAGTCTTCATACTTTAACACTCAAACACTTGGGGGACTACATAGTATACACAGTCACGTGTATAAAAAGGCAAAGAAGATTGAGGAAAAATCAAGCCTAGAAGAGCCAAGTACGAAGTGAAAATTACGAAGCCATGGCATTCATCATAGTGTTCTTTCCCATAAGAACAATGGAATCACCTCTCAAACCCTTCCTAATGTTTTGGAGCTAAGGGGGTCCAATATACCTCAAAACGGTTAGGGTAAAGGCAAGAACAGAACAGACAGAAGTTTGATGATAATAAGAACTTCTTGATATTTAAAACTAGAGACTACGTATAAACTTAGTCATCAAACTGTTTATAATACCCCATGACAAGACATGGGGACTTGTACCTCTAAAATCAACCCTCAAGTGATAAACACGGGTTTGATTACCAAAAAAAACTTTCAAAAGAATCCCGAAACATTAAACAAAGTTTTCCAAACAGGTACTTGCAAAAAGGGAATTTAAAGCAAATGTAAATCTTTTCACTAAGAAGAAAGAACTGAGGAAAGATCATCAGTGGGCTCAACTGTAACAACATCGTCAACAGAAGCGGGTTGATCTTCAATCGCAGCAATTGGAGCATCAACATATGAGGTCTCAACCTGGCTTACCACAAGGGGCACGGTTTGAATAAGGTGCGTCATCCGAAGTGATTTCAGCGTTCATGGGGACTTCAACTGCGAGAGTTTCAATCACGGGAGCTTCACTTATGGGAGCTTCAACTTTGAGAGCTTCAACTTTAGGAAATACAATCGCGAGTGAAGGGAAGTCCAGTGTTTGTTGAGCTTTTTCAATGGTCTCCATAACTTTAGCTAACTCTGACTCCATATTGAAGTTTTCTTGGCTAGCTTTGACCAAAGCATCACGACGAGAGTTCAGAAAAGCGCAGCTTACATCAACTGCAACCTTATCTTCAAGTAGCTCATAATCTCTTTCCCAAGAAGCAATTTCATTCTTGAGTTCTTCATTTTCATCCAAGGCTAAGTTGTAAGAGGCTTGAAGAGAGGCATGAGATTTTTCCAAGGCATGCACCTTGCTAGCAGAAGTTCGCAGATCTTTTTGTGTCTGAGTCAGACTCTGCATCAGATCTTTAGCATAAACTTCTTTTTGACTTAAAAGAGCTTTCAACTCTCTATTCTCTTCACTTGCCTTAGATAATTTCTCTGAGAAAGAAGACTCGAGACACTCTCTTTCTTTCTCTGCCTGACTTGAAGAAGCCCTGGCAACCGCAAGCTCTGAGGATAATGCTCTTACCTGCTGTTCTAAGTTATTCTTTTTTTCTTGCATATCTTCTATCGTAATTTGTGCACTATTAAATTGATCCTTCAAATTAGATGCTTCCAGCTTATAGTCACGAGCTACCCTCTCTGAATTAAGAACAGCATTTTTAGAGTCACGTGCCACCTTCTTTAATAGAGAAACTCTGCTCATCAGCTCTGTACCAATGAGATTGGCTTGAAAATGATAAGGGAGGAAAATAAGAATTCTAAAAAATAATTGTTGCAAAGCAAAGGAAGAAGGAAAATACCTTCAAGGTAGCGGGAACTATGTCGATCATCAAAGTCAGACAGCTATGGCTATTCATTTTTTCTTTCTCAATTGGTCCAATTAAGGGCTCAAGCCAAGTATCTGCCTGACCAGATTTCCTCAAAAGGTTGTTGTTAGCAAGAACTTCGATAGTCACGCTCCTTATAGCAACGCTTCTACTCGTAGAACCCACTTCTGTATGATGGGTAGTAGAAGGAGGAACTGCCAAAGGAAGAGTGATAGAAGAAGTAAAAACAACAAAGAGAGGTATAGAGGCAAATGGAGCAGGTAAGGAAGGTATCAAAGGCATGATAGAAGAACGAAAATAAGGAATTGAAGATATGGGAGTTGAAGACAGGGGAGGTTCATCTAAAACAGGCCCTAACTCACCACTCTTGGAACCACTAACGAAAATCTCATTAATAGAGTCACGAGTGTCACGAGGGGTAACAACGTCATCATCAGAGACGAGATGAACAGGTTCGGTAGGCGAAAGATGATGAGAAATTTTAGCTTCGTCAGAGACGACACGTCTCCTAACTCTTGGCCTTGTCATCGAGGAACCACCTTCATCTTCTTCCTCGGAGTCATCCTCTTCAATGGTTTTTTTCTTTTCAAGAGTATATCCTGAGCCCTTTCTAAAGAAATTTAAGTTACTGAAGAGGAACGAGAGGCCGCAACTGCTTCAGCAGTAACACCTCGAATAGCAAATCCTGACAAAGAGAAGGATGAAAGTTAAAGCAATAAAGGAAAAAAAATTTACATACGAGAAAGATAAAAACTCTTACCGTGAGTTTTTACTTTCCAACCGTAATGATTGGAAATATATTTCCAAGACCTAGCCTCCATAGGCGTGATCTTCAATAATTTATCTACCCAACTACGAAAATTGGAAATGTTCTCCACAACTCCCATGGTTGCTAGGAAAAAGAGCAAAGTTAAAGAAATTTATAAACTCGAAAGAAAAAGGTACGAGAAGGGTGAAAGACTTACGTGCAAAGTTCCACTTTTTAGGAAAGGGAAAATTTTGTTCACACACTAAACCAACTGTGGGGGCATCAACAAACCGGGCATACCAACCACGATCCTTATCATCTTCTGGGCTCACCAAAACCCTCTTACTCCTTGCCACTAAGGTAAAAACGCCATTGCGAAAAAGTCTAGGGGTGTAGAGGTAAATTAGGTGAGGGAAGGTGAAATTAACATCCACCAAATTGGCTAGATGTCTTAAACAAGCAACAGCTCTCCATACCAGCGGGCCAATCTGTCTAAACGAACTTTGAAGAAATGACAAAAATCGAGAATCACTGGATTAATGGCTGGTTTAAAACCAAGAGTAAAAGGGTATGTATAAACAAAAGAAAGTCCAATCATATAGGAAGTAATTCTTTGATTTGGATTGGGGATTACAATGGGAAAATTATTACTCCAGTGGCAATCTTTGCGGACTATGGGAGCTAAAATCTCTGTAATCAAAGTGGGTTAAGCGTCGGCATGATCTAGACCAGAAACTTGGCTTCTAAGTGATTGTCTATCATGGTGAAAATATAAATCGTTAGGGACTATTTCTTCTACCAAAGGCTCCTGTAATAATTCAGAGGCTTCCTTGCCCTTAGAAGGTGATTTTTGGGTAAAAGAACCTCTAGTTCTAGAAGAAGAACTAGGGTTAGGAGAAGGCATGGCAGAACCGCCACCACGAGAGGATCCTAAGCTACAAAGTCTGCCACCCCTTCTGTGTCTAACAGGGGAAATGGGAAAATTGTCTAAAATAAGGACTATCCTAGGGTTAGGGTTCGAAGAAGACATGATGAGGAAGAAGAAGAAGTGAATAGAGATTTGCACAGTTTGAGTGTTCGAAAGAATTTTATGTGGTAAAAGGTAAAAGGTAAAATTGAATTTATACTGATGGGTAACCCTCAAAAGTAAAAATGCAGTAATGGAAGGGTCACAATAATGGTAACTGTTACTTCGTGAATAGTAGAGCTGTAAAAAAGAACTCGAAAAGGGGGTGCAAACTGCAGAATTGATAAGGAGTTGACATGTGTGAAGAGCATTAAGTAGAAGTGACCTTTGAAGCATCGATCTTGTCATGGCATTAATGGTGACAACATTTCTCCTTTAATAAAATCCACTTCCCAAATATTCAATTGATGAATAAATGGAAAGTGGGGGGACTATCTGTATTGGCAAAAATTTAATTTGCATATTGGAGATGACATGTCATGACGCGTAGACTAGTCAAACAGTCAAAGAATTAAGGTTAGTTAAGAGGTATGAGCAACAATAGGTACGAGCAAGTTAAATAGAAGAGGCACGATAAGTCGTACAAGTCATTCAACGCTCGTACCTATTCAAGACATTTAAAGTTCAAAGATCATGAAGAATTAAAGGAATGAATCTGACAGCGAATAAGAGTCCCGATACAGTATTTAATAAATATTAAATACTAGATACATTAGAGGATATGTATTAAATGTATATAATTGTGTAACGTAGCATTTAAAGTCATTAATTGCCCATAATATCCTTATTATGACAAAGGTAATGCCCATATCCCCAAAATAGCTATAAAAGGGAAAGGAACAAACAATTGTAAGGACACGAAATACTATTAAAATATACCTTGTTTTACTTGCTTTCTAATCATATTATTAACAAATTTCTTTCTTTATATACTTTTTCGATTATCAGTAATCCGTGTTCTTCTAAATTCTAGCTTTGACTAAAAATCTAATTTTTGTTTAAATAATCCCCAAAACTATAATTTCTCATCACCAATCTAAATTAGTTAGATCCCAGTAAATACCGAACATCAGGTGAAAAATAAAAAAGAATCATTCAATTGCATCTCAATAATAAATTCGACAAAATTTGTTATATGAATCGTCTATATGTACTTTAGTTTATTCGGGTCTATTTCTTTCCAATAACATTTAAAATATTCATTATTGATTAAATTACTTTTACATTAATTGTCAACTTACAACTATATTGGTCTAAATTTGGCGACTTGATAATAGTAGATAAACGGGATCGAGGACGGGGTCGACCATGGTGTAATAATGGGAAGCCGTCCTCGAGGGGGCTGTTGTCAAGGATGACCAGTTTGAAGTGAAGAAATAACGGTAGGATCCCAAGATCCCAAGATTCCATAATCATCTTCACTTCTCTTCTTCCCACGTTGCTATCAGGGGAAGGAACTTAGGAACCATCCAAATCATACAATAATTGGGTGGTAGATTCCTTTTTATTACATTTATTGACGTCTTCTACATTTATTGCATATTTATGTTTTCTCATTACTAGCATTCATTGAATATAAACGTGCTATTTAACGCTATCAAACGTCATTTATCACATCGATTCCTTAACACAATTAATGTAGAATTTATTATCCTTAACTAAAATTCATCATATATCTCATTATTAATTAGTTTAACTAAAAATTCCATGTCACGGCCTGAATTTTCCACCCTCGGAAGTCGTGATGGCGCCTACTCATAGAAGCTAGGCAAGCTGCAAAATAAAGAATCACTAACTATCTCATTTTAGCCTTTTTTAACAATTTGAATTAACAGGTAATCAATATTTAATATTAACAATAAATAAAATCAAGCGGAAGACTTAGTCTGATGAAATAACCAAAACCAGTACGACAATACCAACATACGTCTCTACCCGAAATTCGGTGTCACAATATCACGGACTGTCTATGATTACTATAACAAATGTCTGAAAGAAAAACAATCTATCTTGGAATAAAATGAAAACAGAGTACATAATAAGATAGAAGAGAACGCCGGGCCTGCGGGTGCCTATAGGACTACCTCGGAATCTCTAGCCACACTAAAGGCAGCCACCCCAAATGCCACTGTCCAAAAGCTGCTCCTGGATATGCACATAGTGTAGAGTGTATCATCCGCACAACCGACCCCATGTGCTGGTAAGCGCCTAGCCTAACCTTGGCGAAGTAGTGACAAGGCTAGGACCAGACTACCTAATAAGCTTGTGCATTTATATAATATACAACGGAAATAAAACAGGAATAACAAGTAAAGATGGAAGGGGTACATGCTGCGGGGGTATGTCAATATCAACAGTAAATCAAGAAAAAAAGGCATAAGGACAACGTAGAATTCACAGCAAAACAACAAGGAACTTGTAACCAGTCTGTAAACACTTTGTGTCATCAATTGTTGTGGCACACAACCCGATCCTAACACATAACAACACTATTGCGGCTTGCAACCCGATCCATATCATTTATCACTGTTGCTGCGTGCAACCCAATCCGATTATATTATTGTTGTGACGTGCAACCCGATCCATTTATATCATTGTTGCAGTGTGCAACCCGATCCACATATAATATTATTGAAGCGTTGATCGCTGCCAACTCAATGCTACACGAATGTAGGGAGAGTGGGTTGCTACAACTTTTACCCGAATAGTGGTCCAGGATCGAATTTCCACAGGGAGCTTGGAGTGGAGTTGTATTGTCTGTTTAGCCTTGAATTGCGTTTGTACTTCTAATTGCACTCCTAACATTTTTGGGGCTTTTATATTTAAAACTACTATTGTAATCTAAGGATTAAAGCTAAATTATGCTAAGGAAATATTGCTAGGTTTTAATTAATAGGGAGAAAGGCACTAGGGTCGTGGCATCACCTAGGTGGTTAACTAACGGGTAGAAACTACTAAGAATAGATTGAGATATTTGGAATTTATGCTATAACCGTAGCACAATTTTACCCATTCTCACACCTCTCGATAGAGAAAGTGATTTTGCCCATTGACTCTCTCGAGACCAATTGGGTAGGCCAATTAGACCAAGCAACTAGGGTTCATGTAGGGTGTTTACTCTCTCGAGATTCAACCCGTTAATTGGGACTACCATTTCTTATGGGTCCATCCCAATTCCTTGTTGGGTTAATTTTGGGGTCATAGATTCTCTTTCTCAAGAAGAGTCAAACCCACTAAGCTAGAATCAATGTTTACAACCACCAATCCTTAATTAAAGCATAAAATTAATCATTAGAAACACCTGCCTTGGTGATGGATGCTTTGACACGCCATATTCAAGGGGAGGTGCCATGGTGTATGCTGTTTGCTGATGACATCGTTCTAATAGACGAGACGAGGGCAGGTGTTAATGAGAGATTGGCGGTTTGGAGGCAGACTCTCGAGTCTAAGGGTTTCAAATTGAGCAGGTCTAAGACAGAGTACATGGAATGTAAGTTTAGTACTGAGTCGAGGAATGTAGGCGGGGATGTGAGGCTTGGGTCACAGGTCGTCCCCAAGAGAGATAGCTTCAAGTACCTTGGGTTGGTGATTCAGGGGAATGGAGATATCGACAAGGACGTCACTCACCGCATAGGGGCGGGATGGATGAAATGGAGGCTGGCGTCTGGAGTCCTGTGTGATAAGATAGTGCCACCGTACTCAAGGCTAAGTTTTATAGAGTTGTGGTTAGACCGGCTATGTTGTATGGGGCAGAGTGCTGGCCGGTTAAGAACTCCCATATCCAGAGGTTGAAAATAGTAGAGATGCGGATGCTGAGGTGGATGTGCGGACACACTAAGATAGATAAGATTGGGAATGAAGATATTCGAAGTAAGGTGGGCGTCGCTTCTGTCGATGACAAGATGCGGGAAGCGAGGCTCAGATGGTTTGGGCACGTGCAGAGGAGAAACACCGATGCCCCGATAAGGAGGTGCGAGCGGTTGGCCGTGGCGGGTATGAGAAGAGGTAGAGGGAGACCTAAGAAGAATTGGGGAAAGGTGATCAGACAGGACATGACAAGTCTGCAGATTTCCGAGGACATGGCCCTTGATAGGACGACATGGAGGATAAACATTAGAGTTGTAGGATAGGGGTAGTGGTGCTTCCCTTTTTGCATTCCGGGGGTGAGGCGAGGTTGGATTAGGATTGGTCCTAGATGGCTTGTAGTTTATGTGGGACCCACACTATTCTTGAGGTTATTCTTAGATGCCTCAATTTCTGTTTAATGTTACTGCATGTAATTCATATTTTGTTTTTTTATGCTTATACTACTATAATGGTTTTCACTGAAGTTACTAATGAATTCTCTTTTCTTTTATTTTCCTATTTTTTCCTTGTTCTCTTTTATTTCTGTTGCTCTGAGCCGAGGGTCTATCGGAAACAGCCTCTCTGCCCTATCGGGGTAGGGGTATGGTCTGCGTACACATTACCCTTCCCAGACCCCACTATGTGGGATTTTACTGGGTAGTTGTTGTTGTTATTGTTGTAATCTATCATTAGAAAGCAACACCCATCACTTACCCACACTAGGGTTGAGACACAACCCTAGCTAATGGATTTAGCTAGACATAATTGAAGAAGAAATAAAAGAAGAAATAACCATATTAATTATAAACTAAAGAGAAACTACGAGAATCTATTGAGAAATTAATGCTAAAATGCCAAAATAGGCTAAAACTTTCGTCCTCACAAGCACAGCTCTGTTCTGTAAATACAACTTAACCTAAAAATGGTAAAATGACCTATTTATACCGGACTGGAAAAACTGGACAAAAATACCCCTACGGGGTTAGCGCGAACCGCGCAAAAGTGAAATGTGGCCGCGGTGGTAAATGACACAGACCTCGCAATAAGGTAGTGCGGCCACATGGCTTGACTTGGCCAAATTCTCCAGTTCTCTGAACCCCAGTGGCGCGGACTGCGCAAAAAAGGTAGCGGCCGCGTGGCCTTTATTTCCAAAATTCCAAGTCTCTGATTCTCATCCATGCGGACCGCACTGATATGTAGCGTGGCCGCGTGGGCCTTTAGCCTGCACTGGTGGGTCTCTGAATCTCCTTGGCGCAGACCGCGTAGAATTGTAGCACGGCCGCTTGGCTTGCAACAGCAATTGATCATTTTCTGAATCTCCTAGCGCGGCCGCATGGCATATTAGTGCGGTACGCGCTAGGCCTTCCTGTTCCTCAACTTCATTTGGTCTTTGACACTTGGCAGGTTTCACTCCGTTTTGAGCTGATCTTTGACATTTGTCACCTTATCGCTCAAACCTGCAATCAAGCATAACTTGTAAGCATTTTAGGTTTATTCTGTAGCAATTTGTAATCAAAGCAATAGCAAGTAGGAGCATAATCATGGTAAAATCCTAACTTATCAACTCCCCCAAACTTAAACCTTTTCTTGTCCTCAAGCAAACAAAATAAGACCCACCCCTAAAAGGGTAAACCAAGAATTTCCAGCTGTCCTAAAGTGACCTCAATAAGCATCAATTGGGACTAACAACTGCCCTTAATACGAACGCATCATTAACACATTTTAAGCTTTGAAAACTATGGATCAAGTGTGACACAAGAGCATCAAGGGTTGACACAATTCATCAAAGAACTTTTCTCAAATACCTTGGTCATTGTGGAACCCAAGCTCACACATCCTCAACTCTCCCTCAGCGAACCTCACCTTTTAGATTATTGACACAAAAACCAAGGTTGATGGACTTTCACTCATCTCTCTCAAAAAGAAGGTCACAAGTCCTGCTCTAGGTGCCATATGCTTGCCCCTTATGTAAGTATCCACTAATGTAGGTTCCCTTTAACTTAAGATCCTATAAGGCTTTTGCGGAGTCTTTGTGAAGGCTTTTGGGTAAGGGTAGGACATGTTTTTGTTCAAGTGGGTCCAATCTTCCCTTAAGCACTTTCTTTGATTTATTTTTGGCACACTTTCTTGATTCATTTGAGTATTTCACTTCTTTTCAAGGGGTTAGAGGGACACATTGTCACTCTTTCTTATGCAATTCAATCATTTCTCATTTTTCTACTTTTGTTTCCACACCTTTTTTTTTCACTTTTGTTTTTTTTTCTTGACCCTTTTTTATTCTTTTTCACCTTGGGCTTTTCTTTTTGTCTTTTTCTTTTTCTATTTTTCATTGCCTTGCCTTTTTCTTCTTGCTTTTGTACCTTTTACCCCTTTTTGTTTCCTTCTTGTCTCTCCCCCAAACTTAGACTTTGCCATTGCTCAAGGGAAGATGTGGGTGCCAAGAGAGGGTAGAATTTAGAATGGGTATAGGCTTGTAACATTGGTTCATGAAAGAAGAAGGTTTAAGGCCCAAAATGGTTAACCAGGGATCATTTTGTTGGTAGGCATGGAATAGTTCATCTTAGCGTTTGGATCAAGGAAAACCTATAGTCACTTCTCAAGTCAAATTTCACCTATGATTTCACTTCAACAAACATTCAGGGCAAGTTCTAGACCATTGGCTTGGGACTTGGACTCAAAATTCGATTCCTCACCACACATGCTAGGGTATCTAAAGACATCAAGTCGAGGGCCCACAACGACCTTAGTTACGATTCAAGCGCACAATGGTCCAAAAAGACCACATGATGATTGTTTGGTCAACACAAGAGTCTCAAGGCCACTTTCACCATACCCTAAACATAACATTATGTATCTGACCATGGGATCAAAGGCAAATGTGTTAGGTTCAAGTAACGCTTTGCCTGAGGTACCCTTAACTACGAAATATCAAAAATAAAAGAAAAATCAAAGAAACAGACTCAAACCCTTAAGAAGGTAGTCATTCCATCTATCATCAGGAAGAGCCACCCGGTTCACACTATACTCCACCCTTGGAAAGAACCGTGGCATTAAGAAAACCAAGGGCTTATTGAAAATGCCAAAAACACACAAAACGCTAAGAGCCTAACTATGAAACTAAAAATGAAAAATTTTGCAAAAATAGAAAAATAGAATGAAAATGCACAATAGGGGAGTAGAATATACAATGAGGGATGAATATATACCGAATGTAACTTTATATACAGACCAAAAAAGAATTAAAAAGTACGAGAAAAGTAGCTAAATTGTAAAGTTATATACAGACCAACTAGAGAATCAAATCAACCAAAATATAAAATGAGAATCTAATATGTACAGTCATCCAGATAATCCAAAAAGTAGAGCGCACCCCCACGAATGAGATATGGCATTTTCCCCAATGCCAACTACACAAATAAGCACAAAAATAGATGAAAGGATATAGAAGGGCTCCCTAAGCCTGGTATGTCTGCATGGGATCCTCAGTGGTCCCCTGGTCCTCTGTATATGTGGGAACCTCAGATTGGTTCCCGGCCTCCTACTGCTCGACTGGTAGGACTGGGGCCTGGTCATGGATCGGCTGAATATCGGGTGCAACAATGGAGGGACCCTCCTGAACCTGTTCTAGCTCAATCACTACACCCTCTGTGCTGGGAAGCTTCCTCTTCTTCCTTGGAGGGATCCTCCTCCTACTGAGGCTGAGATGCCGCTGGATCTAGGGTTGGATCCCTAAATAGCAAGTCTAAAGGCATCTGATCTGCCAATAGCTTGTCAACATCCGCTCTAAGCTTCTTAACTGACTCCTTAGACACCCTTGACTTTCTCATCTTTTTGTACTCCTTGGAAAGCTCCTTGAGAGCTTTACCATGTGAATCTACCGACTTAGTCAAGGTTGCCTGAGTCTCCAAAATCTTCTCCTGGTTGGCCAGGAGCTTCTTCAAGGTATCCTCAATAGAATGAGGAATCTGAACAGTGGTTGGTGCTGACGGGGCCTCAACTGAAGTAGCTAATGTAGAGAACTTGGATGTCGCAGATGATATCCAGTTGTTCAAACTAGCTAATGACTGACTCAACTAGTGGGCAGTGAATGGATGAGTCTTTGATGATGGCACCCCCAGGCCCGCTGAAGTACTAGGGCCAGCTGAAGAAGAAGGACCTAGGGGCAAGGTCTCAATGGTAGTGGTAGCAGGTATGGTGGCAGGCCCGGTACAAGGCTCTACCGCAACTGGCTCCTCAGACTAGCCAGTTGGGGCAGAGGTAGGTGGTTGGTACTTCTTTGACTTTGGGTTGTCAGAACCCTGCATGTTGTACCATGAGTAGGGAGCCACAGGCTTGTTCTTGACATCAAATCGTTTCTTCTTGACCTCCAGATCCCTAAAGTACATAGACAGGGTGTTGGGAAAAGGGTAGTTCGTGGTCATCTTTTGCCCTACAACAGAAATCACCCTCGAGATCACATTACCCATATTGATAGGGTACTTAGCCATAATAGAAGTAACAAGTACGGCCCAGGTAAGTGGAACAGTATGATCATGGGTAGAAGCGTCAAGCATACGGCAAACAAATGTCAACAACCCTCGAGCCTCAAAGTTGAAGGTGTTCCTGTAAATCTTCTTTCCAGCTTGCAACCATGTTGGGACAGTGCCTGGGATTGCCAAGCACTAGGCCAACCAAGGTCGCACTTCCTCACCCACTGCCAACTTAGCCAGGTAGAGCGACTCATCCTCATCCTTGAAGCCTAAGTACTCATTTAACGACTTTCCATCAAACACCACCATTTTATCCCGCACCTTGGTCACTTTCGTATGTTTTACTATGTGAGCCAAATTGCAGTAGAATTCTCGAGCCGTGTGCTCATTAGCATTAATGCATCTTTCCTTGAAAAATTCCCAGCCATGTCTAGTTCGGAACTCCCTTTGCACGTTCAGGTTGTAGGGCAAAAGGTCCTTGTCAATGAAGCTTCTTTCTAGAATCAATTTCCTCACTTGCCACCATTCCCTAAACTTATGAAATGGCACCTGACTAACGAAACAATCTTCCCAAGCTTCAGGATTTCTAGTTCTATCAACTCCCCCAACCTGAGGCTCACCTCCCTCACCATGGCCTGCACTCTCCCCGGATAGTGAAGCTGTGGGGGAGGTGGAGTATTTCTCATCACTACCTGCTGTGGACTCATCACACGAATTTGAGACTACATTCACTGGTCTTTTAGTTGAGGGTGATGGTAGAGGAGTATCAACTAGGTGGAGGGGGTCAGTTATGTGAGTTGGGACAAAATCTAAGGATATGCTTTTGGATGGCACATACTCACTCCCGAAGAATGAGAGCCAGCCCTATCAGCAGCTTGTATCAGTTTTCGGGTCTTTTTAATGTTTGCCCAAGCCTAGGGAGTGAGTTTAGCTATTCTCTTGCCCTTATCCCCCTCGGGAGGCACCACCTCTCCCGGGTTGTTGTGTTTATTTACCGCCTCGTTGTTTAACCATGATCTGCAAAAAATACACGTCTAACATTATTAGTTTAAGCATATGCAGTTAAATAGATGAATAACACAAGAGAAGGAAACAGTTGATTGCATAACACAGAAGCAGGACACATCAGGACACAGGCATGCGGACCGCGCAAAACAGTCAAGTGGTTATGCTAGGGGCAACGCGAACCACATAAAACTGGAGCGCAGTCGCGCTGGGCATATGCCACCAACAATACCTCTTTGAATCTCCCAACGCGGTCCGCACTGATATGCACCGCGACCGCGTTGGGCCAGTGCGGACCGCGCAAAAGTGCGATGCGGCCGTGCTGGTAACAAGTTAAGCACAAAGAAGAACCAACACGGACCGCACAGAAAGGGCACGCGGCCGCATTGGGCCATGTTCATGAACTGAGTTAGGGTTTGACAATTTTGTCCATTTTTGTTCAAGTTTTTGGGTCCTTGTTGTTCCTACTCAATTATCCATATAGAAAATCATGCTCAATAGTCAAAACTAACAAGAAAACTAACCTAATCATTAAACCTAAGTAAAATGAGAAGATACTGGGAAGCAAACAGAAATAATAAAAAAATGCAAACTAATTAATACTATTTGTAAGAAGTGTTACCAGGAATATGAAGAATCAAAGAACTTGATGCAAACACACAAGGTTAGTCTCAGAGATGAACAGTAGAATAGGGCTCAGGATGTCGAAGTCCAAAAAGGGTAAAGTGAGGCCTTGGTTCTCTATTTATAGAAGGCTGCAGGACCTCGTACCTACCTACCAGCATGGCCGCGCACAAGTGGCCGTGGACCGCGCTGGGTTTGTATCCATCAGCATTAAATCAAGCTTCCCACGTGGACCGCATTGTTATGCTACGTGGCCGTGTGGGAAACTTCAGGGAGCATGAAATATTGGTCCTTCTAGAGTGGACCGCGCAATTATGCACCGCGGCCGCACTGATAACTTCAGAGACTTAGTCATCTTTGCACATGCCAGCGCGGCCCGCACTGATATGTAGGGCGGCCGCATGGCAAACTTCAGAGACCTGCAATTTTGTACTTTTGTTTTGCACTTCTTCAACATTATCCCTGCAATATCTCACAAAAAATTAGCTCAAAAATCCTAGTCTACAAAGAAAATAAAAGAAAAAGAAAAAGACATGGGTTGCTTCCCAAGAAGTGCCTGATTTAACGTCACGGCACGACGCATGTTACCATCACATCATTTCAAATGAAGGAGTGCCACCACATGGCTGTCATCGAACTTTCTCAAATAATGCTTCACACGATGCCCGTTGACCTGAAATATTTCACCATTCTTGTTCTTGAGATCAAGGGCACCAAAAGGAGTCACAAATACCACTTCAAAAGGGCCAGTCCACTTTGACTTGAGCTTGCCCGGAGATAACCTCAATCGGGAGTTGAAAAGAAGAACCATATCACCAACCTTGAATTCCTTTCCCCGAGCATATTTGTCGTAAGGTACTTCATCTTGTCCTTATATAAGGATGAGCTGGAGTAGGCATGAAATCTAAACTCATCAAGCTCATTTAATTGCTCAACACGGAGATTGGCTGCAACATCCCATTCCAAATTCAACTTTCTCAACGCCCACAGAGCCTTGTGCTCCAATTCCACCGGAAGATGGCAAGCTTTACCAAACACCAACCGATACGGAGACATAACTATTGGGGTCTTTTAAGCAGTCCTATAGGCCGAAAGAGCATCATCCAATTTCTTCGACCAATCGGTCCAATTAGAATTTACCCTCTTGGACAAGATACTCTTTATTTCCCGGTTAGAGACTTACACTTGACCACTAGCTTGTGGATGATAGGGGATGGTCACTTTATGATTAATGCCATACTTAGCAGGCAATGAGTCAAAAACCTTGTTGCAAAAGTAGGACCCCCCATCGCTAATGATAGCACGAGGGGTGCCAAACCTTGTGAAGATACTTTTTTTCAAGAATGCCACAACACTCCGGGCTTAGTTGTTGGGTAAAGCCACGGCTTCAACCCACTTTGAAACATAGTCCACCGCCACGAGAATATAAGTGTTCCCACAAGAGCTCAAGAACGGGCCCATGAAATCAATGCCCCAAACATAACAAATATCCACCTCGAGAACTGTATTGAGAGGCATCTCATCCTTCTTTGAAATCCCGCCGGCTCTTTGGCATGCATCACATATCTTCACCAAGTCACTAGCATCTTTAAACAATGTCGGCTAATAGAAGACGCAACTCAAAACCTTTGAAGCCGTCCTCACCCCCCCCCCCCCTCCATGATAGCCACCATAAGAAGAGGAATGACAAGCCTCCAATATGCCCAATTGTTCACCTTCTGGGACACATCTTCTTATCACACCATCCATGCAAATTTTAAACAAATACGGATCATCCCAATAAAAATCCAAGCTATCCCGCTTGAGTTTCTTCCTTTGGTTGGAAGAGAGCTCACACGGGACATTTCCGGTCACAATGAAGTTGGCGATGTCCGCAAACCAAGGCATGTCACACATAGAAACGGAAAGAAGCTGCTTGTCGAGGAATGTATCATTTATCTCAATACCATCACATAGTCTCCCCTCTTCCTCCAAAAGGGACAAATGGTTCGCAACCTGATTCTCGCTTCCCTTCCTATCCACAATCTCTAGGTCAAATTCCTGAAGGAGTAGCACCCACATCATCAATCTTGCTTTCGAATCCTTCTTTGTCATCAAATACCGGAGGGCTGCATGGTCCGTGTGTATGATCACCTTTGCCCCTATAAGACAAGGTCGAAACTTCTCCATCGCAAACACAATAGCCAATAGCTCTTTTTCCGTCACCGTGTAGTTTCTTTGGGCCTCATTCATCGTTTTGCTAGCATAATACATAGGATGGAACATCTTGTTGATCCGTTTACCTAACACCGCACCTACCACCACATCACTCGCATCGCACATAAGTTCAAATGGCAAATCCCAATTAGGTGCGGTGATGATAGGAGTTGTGGTCAACTTGTGTTTCAATAGCTCAAAAGACACCATGCACTTCTCATCAAAGATAAACTTGGCATCCTTCTCCAACAATTTGCAAAGTGGGTTCACAATTTTTGAGAAATCTTTAATGAATCGCCGGTAGAACCCGGCGTGACCAAGAAAACTCCTCACACCTTTGATAGAAGTAGAGGGAGGGAGCCTGAAAATAACCTCGATTTTTTCCTTATCAACTTCAATTCCTTGCTTTGAGATTTTGTGACCCAATACAATACTCTCTTCCACCATAAAGTGGCATTTCTCCTAGTTGAGCACAAGGTTGGTTTCTTCGCATCTCGCCAATACCCTATCCAAGTTCACCAAACATTCCTCGAATGAATCCCCAACATACTAAAATTATCCATGAAGACCTCCAAGATATCCTCCAGCATATCGGTGAAAATTTCCATCATACACCTTTGAAAGGTTGCCGGGGCATTACATAGTCCAATTGGCATTCTCGAGAAAGCGAACGTGCCATAAGGACATGTAAATGTCGTCTTCTCTTGATCCTCCGAGGCAATTAGAATTTGATTGTACCCCGAGTAACCATCTAGAAAATAATAAAAGGCCCGGCCTGCAAGACGATTGAGCATTTGGTCCAAGAATGGTAGTCGGAAATGATCTTTTCTTGTCACCTTGTTAAGCTTTCTATAGTCCATACACACTCTCCAACCCGTAACCATCCTGTCTACGGAGCCTCTACAGATGAAAGAAGTACTACAATATTTGCCGGTAACAAGGCTCCGGCTATACCTTTTAAAACAGCAAAATAAAACTACGGAAACAAGCGGCATGAGCCACATAGGGCCCCGAGAGGAATGGGGCTCACCAAAACAACTGACCGAAGGCGAAGAGGGAGCTACGATCGGTGGGCTGGAATGCCTACTGCAGATCCTCCTACAATCATAACACGAATGTAGCGCCCCCGGCAAAAGGGACGTCAGTACACTTGAATTGTACTGGTATGTATAACAAACTTTGCGCCAAGTAAACTCAAGCCATAGACAAGTAAGTAACAGTAACAGAAACAACAATCAATTCCATAAAGGAAGAACAATCAAGCCAAACAAGTTTTACAAACTCTCATGTTTCCCCTTCCATACTTCCACATCAATAGATTTCACATTTTTGCTCATATTTTCATTTCAACAGTGATTTCGATCACTTTCCACCCTTATTACCTCGGCTAACCTTATTACCTCGGCCACCCTTATCACCACAACCCGCACCTTATTACTTCGTGTTGCGGCGTGCAACCCGATCCCACCGTACATTTTCAATTCACAAACAATCACAACAATAGCAATGAACAATTCACAAAGATCACAACAACACTTCTTGAGGAATAGCAACAATAATTTTACAAGTGTTTCCATAACCATTAATACTACTTCCGTCATATTCCACAATTCACAAGTGTTTCACATTACAACAATACTTGTCCACGATAAGCCATAGATGTTAATATCACAATTATTTCAGTTGCATCACTTACAGTTTCCTTACGTCATTTGTTTTTCATCTAATACCACATATCATAGTCACAACCATGCAAATCACACGAATTTCACAATTTACCCACGTGAATGTCACATTCCAAACATTTGAACACCAACGAGGCGATTTTACAAAGTCTAGGTTAGCCATACATACCTGGAGTCGAATTCCCTTTTTAAACTCCTATTATCAGTCACCAAGCAATCTAGCCACGTCAATCTAGTTTACAAATTAACACATATTTCTTAGAATTTGAAATTCACAATTACTACCCGAACACATTTAGGTTATCGACCCTTCTTTACACAATTCTTTACTCCTTCCCAACTACTCTTACTAGATTTTAGGTTTTAATAAACATGCATGAGTGTTTCAACCCCTATTATCAAGAACTAACGCATGAGACTTCCCCCCTGTCAATAAATCTGAAAGTCAATGAAAATGGGGTAGGGATTTTACCTGTAGAAATGGAGATGAAGACACTTGCTTTATAATTTCCCGGACCAGATAATTTGAGGAACAAATTTTGAAGAAAAGGAACTTTCTCTCAAGAACCCCTCCTCCCTCTCTCTTGTTTTGTTCATAAAAATGGTTAAAAATGAGAGGTTAGGGTGTTATATTAGAAAGGGGTTCGGGTTTTAAATTTTAGGAAATAGAAGCACGAACAAGGTCTGCGGTCGCACTATGCGACCGCATAATTGAAATGCAGTCCGCATAATTGAAATGCGGTTCGCATATTGGACCGCAGAACTGACCCCAATCACTGAACATCTTGCCTGGGTATGCGGTGGAAATGCGGTCCGCATACTGATTATGCGGTCGCATACTGGACCACATTTTTAACATCAACTTAGACCAACTCTCTGATTAACTATGCGGCAGGAATGCAGTCCGCATATCGATTATGCGGTCGCATAATGGACCGCATTTTTAACATCAACTTAGACCAACTCTCTGATTAACTATGCGGTAGGAATGCAGTTCGCATATCGATTATGCGGTCGCATAATGGATCGCATTTTTAACATGAATTTTGACAATTCTTCTGCTTCACTCTTCGGCAGGAATGCGGTCCGCATAGCTGATTTGCGACCGCATTCTGGACTGCATGAATGACAATTTTCTAGAAAATTGATTCTTTTGATTTTTTAAAGGCTTAGATCACTACCAAGGGTCTTCTACACATTCCTAACACATATTCGCAGTCGACACCACGAGTTACTAAGTTTTGAGACCAAAAATTATTTACGGGACCTTACACAACTTACTGTTGGAATTGGTCACTACCGTCATTCCAACCTTCTTTGGCACACATTGGACCGGAGAGTTCCATGAACTATCCGAGATCGGGTAAACCATACCGGCATCTAACCACTTGATAACCTCTTTCTTTACCACTTCTTGCATCGCCTCATTTAACCTTCTTTGATGTTCAAGAGAAGGCCTTGCATCCTCCTCTAAAATGATCTTGTGCATGCAAAATGCGGGGCTTATCCCCCGAATATCGGCAATGTCCATCCAATCGCCCTTTTGCGCTTTTGAAGAACTGCCAAAGTGGTGTCAACCTGCATGTTAGTTAAGCAAGACGAAAGAATAACAGGTAAAGTGGAATTTAAGCCCAAACATTCATACTTGAGGTGTGGAGGGAGTGGTTTCAACTCCAACACCGGTGGCTCCTCAATCGATGGCTTGGTTGGTGGAGTTTTGCGATTCTCAAGATCCAAAGATAGCTACCTAAGCTCATATGAATATGAACCTATGCCATGCAATGCATTCACGCACTCCACTCTTCCAACATCCTTATTGACATCCATATTTAGAAGAACGACCTCTAGTGGATCTTCAACATTAATCATCGCGCTTGTGTCATCCACTATCACCGCCGTGACAATGTCCACAAACGAGCACATCTCGGTGCTATTTGGTTGCCTCATAGACTTGCACACATGGAACCCCCACCTTCTCATTATTAACACGGAAGGTCAACTCTTCTGCCTCAACATCGACCAAAGCCTTCCCCGTAGCTAGGAAAGGTTTCCCAAGAATAATCGGGACTTCAAAGTCCACCTCATAATCCAATATAACGAAGTCGGACAGCAAGATGAATTTATCAACACGAATAAGGACATCATCAATTGTACCCAAAGGCCGCTTCATTGACCGATCCGCCATTTGGAGCCTCATTGAAGTTGGGTGAGGTTGTCTGATTCCCAAGGTCTTGAAGACCGAATATGGCATTAAATTTATACTCACCCCCAAGTCACAAAGGGTTTTTGCAAAGTCGGCACTTCCAATGGTACATGGGATAGTGAATGCACCGGGTCCTCAAGTTTTGGAGCCATAGAATGTATAATTGAGCTCACTTGATGAGTCATCTTGATTGTCTCACACTCCATTAACCTCTTTTTCATAACCAAATCCTTCATGAACTTTGCGTATCCCGACATTTGCTCGAGTGCCTCCACTAATAGCACATTGATAGTTAGACTCTTTATCATTTCAATGAATTTCTTGAATTGGTTGTCACCTTTTTGCTTGGCCAACCGTTGAGGGTAAAGTGGAGGTAGCCTAGGCAAGGGTGCCTTGGCCTTGGGGACAACCGGCTCGGGCATGCCAATCACATGTTCCCTAGACGGGTTCACGGCATCTTGAGTCTCAATCCTGGCCTCATCACCAATATCAATCCGTAAATCATTGGTCACATTTTCTTCATGCCCATCATCAACAACCAAGGGCACATCATCGTTAGGCAACTCAACTTCATCCTCTACAACTCGTGTATCTCTTGAGGCATGCACATCACCGTCTCTTCCACTTCTAGTGGTCACCGCCATTACAGGGTTGTTTCCACCTTTAGGATTCACTACCGTGTCACTTGGTAGCGCTCCCTTGGGGAGAGTGTTCATAGCTTGAGAAAGTTGCCCTAGTTTCACCTCTAAATTCCGAATAGAGGTGTTATAAGAAGATATTTGCACCTCAGAGTCTTGGCTCTTCTTCATCATTTGTTCAAACATGCTCTCAATTATCCCCATATCACTCCCGGAAGAACTTAAGACTTGAGAAGAAAAGGGGGGTGGGTTGTTCGGTTGTTGGTACATATGAGGCCTTTGAGAACCTTGCCCCTGATTACCTTGACCGCCATTGTTATTCCACCCATCTTGACCATTGTTTTTGTTCCAATTGCTATTGTTGTTACTATTCCAATTCCCTTGATTACCCGAATTGTTTCCCCCAATTTCCACCTTGGTTGTTGTTATTGTTCCAATTGCCACCTTGTTGATTTCCCCAATTTCCACCTTGGTTGTTGTTATTGTTCTAATTACCACCTTGTTGATTGCCCCAATTTCCTTGGGGTCGCCATTGTTGATTCCCTTGATTTCCTGTATTCCCTTGGTAGTTATTAACGTATTGGACTTCCTCGCTTCGATTATCATAGCATTCATTCGAATAACCACCACCATCATCATAGTTATCACAATTACCTTGAGGTTGTTTCCCTATTTGCCTCCTTTTCATCATATTCACTCCTTCCATGGCATTGACTTGGTGCGGGTTTTGGACTTGTTGTAATTGTGCCTTCGCTAATTGATTCATTGTTGTTGTGAGTTCGGCAATGTCTTGGCCGTGATCATGAAACTCCTTATGCAAATGTATGACATTAGGGTCACCTTGAGGAACATTTTCCCGGCTTTGCCATGCCAAAGAAGTATCGGCCATTTCATCTAACACATCACAGGTTTCATTGTAAGGAAGCTTCATAAAATTTCCTCCCGCCGATTGGTTCACAATACATTGGTTGTTTGTGTTGATGCCCCTATACAATGTTTGTTGAATCATCACACCATTCATATCATTGTTTTAACACTCTTTAACCATAGTTCTAAATCTCTCCCACACTTCGTGCAAGGGTTCCGTTGGCTCTTGTTTGAAAGCCAAAATTTCATCACGGAGCGCCGCCATGTGACTTGGAGAAAAGAACTTGGCAATAAATTTGTCCGCCAATTCATCCCACGTTGTGATGGAATGATTTGGAAGACTTTCTAACCTATCCAATGCTTTACCCCGAAGAACGGGAAAAACCTCAATCTCAATGCATCCTCCAAGACGTTTGTCTGCTTGCTACCCGAACAGGTATCCAAAAACCCCTTCAAGTGCTTGTAGGCATTTTGGTTGGAGGCGCCAGTTAAATATCCTCTCTGCTCGAGCAGGGTCAGTATAAAATTTATAATTTGAAAGTTACCCGCCTGGATTCGGGGAGGAACAATGGTACTCACGTACCCTTGATTAGGGAGAACTCTTGGGCCACTCTTGGTGGAGGCGGAGGAGGGTCTGGCATGTTCTCATTTGCATTGGCATTCGCATTGGCATTTCATCCTCTCCTTGGAGCTTGAGGTAATACATCTTCTTGTTCAAGATCCTCAACCTTCTCCCCCACGACCACGTTGCCAAGAGGGTCATTTGCATTTAAAGCCATGTGTACATGAGTGATTGACACAAATAAACTTAGTAAAAAGAAGGAAAGAGAAGCAAAACACAAAACTAGCTATACAGATAGTCAACACCGTAAGTTCCCCGGCAAGGTGCCAAAAAGTGATCGCTGCCAACTCAACGCTACACGAATGTAGGGAGAGCGGGTCGCTACAGCTTTACCCGAATAGTAGTTCGGGATCGAATTTCCACAGGGAGCTTGGAGTGGAGTTGTATTGTCTGTTTAGCCTAGAATTGCGTTTGTACTTCTAATTGCACTCCTAACATTTTTAGGGTTTTTATATTTAAAACTACTATTATAATCTAAGTATTAAAGCTAAATTATGCTAAGGAAATATTGTTAGGTTGTAATTAATAAGGAGAAAGGCACTAGGGTCGTGGCATCACCTAAGTGGTTAACTAACGAGTAGAAACTACTAAGAATAGATTGACATATTTGGAATTTATGCTATAACCGTTGCACAATTGTACCCACTCTCACACCTCTCGGTAGAGAAAGTGATTTTTCCCAATTCACTCTCCCGAGACCAATTGGGTAGGCCAATTAGACCAAGCAACTAGGGTTCAAGTAGGATGTTTACTCTCTCGAGATTCAACCCGTTAATTGGGACTACCATTTCTCATGGGTCCATCCCAATTCCTTGTTGGGTCAATTTTGGGGTCATAGATTCTCTTTCTCAAGAAGAGTCAAACCCACTAAGCTAGAATCAATGTTTACAACCACCAGTCCTTAATTAAAGCATAAAATTAACCCAAATAACAAATACCCAATATCAATCTATCATTAGAAAGCAACACCCATCAATTACCCACACTAGGGTTAAGCCACAACCCTAGCCAATGCGTTTAGCTAGACATAATTTAAGAAGAAACAGAAGAAATAGAAGAAGAAATAACCATATTAATTAATAACTAAAGCGAAACTACAAGAACCTATTGAGAAATTAATGCTAAAATGCCAAAATAGGCTAAAACTTCCGTCCTCACGAGCGTAGCTCTGTTCTGTAAATACAACTTAACCTAAAAATGGTAAAATGACCTATTTATACCGGGATGGAAAAACTGGACAAAAATACCCCTGCGGGGTCAGCACAGACCGCGCAAAAGTGAATCGCGGCTGTGGTGGTAAATGACGCGGACCGCGCAACAAGGTAGCGTGGCCGCATGGCTTGAGTTGGCCAAATTCTCCAGTTCTCTAAACCCCAGTGGCGCGGACTGCGCAAAAAAGGTAACGCGGCCACGTGGCCTTTATTTCCAAAATTCCAAGTCTCTGATTCTCATCCACGCGAACCACACTGATATGTAGCGCGGCCGCATGGGCCTTTAGCCTGCACTGGTGGGTCTATGAATCTCCTTGGCACGGACCGCATAGAATTGTAGCGCGGCCGCGTGGCTTGCAATAGCAATTGATCATTCTCTGAATCTCCTAGCGCGGCCGCGTGGCATATTAGTGCGGTACGCGCTAGGCCTTCCTGTTCCTCAACTTCATTTGGTCTTTGACACTTGGCAGGTTTCACTCCGTTTTGAGCTAATCTTCGACATTTGTCACCTTATCGCTCAAACTTGCAATCAAGCATGACTTGTAAGCATTTCGGGTTTATGCTGTAGCAATTTGTAATCAAAGCAATAGCGAGTAGGGGCATAATCATGGCAAAATCCTAACTTATCAAGCGTGCAACCC
This sequence comes from Nicotiana glauca, assembly GCA_026770625.1. Taxonomy (NCBI): domain Eukaryota; kingdom Viridiplantae; phylum Streptophyta; class Magnoliopsida; order Solanales; family Solanaceae; genus Nicotiana; species Nicotiana glauca. Next base: position 168,293 of record MU773962.1, read on the forward strand.
GATCCAAATATAATATTATTGCAGCGTGCAACCCAATACACATATACAAACAATCATAATAGGAGTCACGACAAGGGATCAATAAAGAACGACATTGTCCCAGCAAGGGAATCGACAGTATAAGTAAATACGTTCCAGCAAGGAAGAAATAGCTATAACCAAATTTGTTCCAACATCTAACTACCTCAGCTAACACCAATACTCAATCATAAGTAATTTTCACGAGAAAAGTCATAATCCTTGCTCAATACAGAGAATCATCAATTTAAGCATCCATAGTATTATTTAAGAACACAATAAATTACAATTTAAGACCCACGGTCATGCTCGACACCAACGTATAGATACTCGTCACCATGCCTATATGTCGTACTCAACAAGAAGCAAGTAGCAAATAGGACACAACTCCTAATCCCTCAAGCTAAGGTTAGACCAAACACTTACCTCGAACTTCTACGGCCAACTCAAGCCTCAAACACCGCTTTTCCTTTTGAATTTGGATCTAAATTAATTGTATCTAGCCAAAATCAACTTAATAACATCAATAAACGCTAAACAATCCAATTCCAATGTTTAGTTATAACTTCCCATCATTCTTTCCAAATAGTCAAAAGTTGACCCCGGGCCCCCATGCTTAAACACGAGGTTTGGACCAAAACCTGATACCCATTCACCCACGAGCTTGAATATACAATTAGTTCCAAAATTCGACCCCAAAACGAAGGCTAAATCCCAAATATACAGAAAGCTCTAACACTACCCAAATACCTAATTTTCTACCCTTAAAACATGATTTAGGCCTAGAAATCTAATGGGTGTTAATGGAAATTGAAGAAAATGAGTCTAAGATTACACACCTATGAATTGGTGGTGAAATTCCCTTTCCAAAATCTCCCAATTTGGAGTTTGGAAGAAGAAGTTATGAAATATTGATTAAGTCATGTTTTGCTTCTGTTTTAAAAATTACTAGCCAGGCCTTCATTGCGTTCATGATAGGCCTGTCACGTTTGCGATGAGTTAGGCCTCAGTGACCTTCGCGTTCGCGACATTGGGCTCGCGTTCGTGGAGCTTTGACCCCTCGAGCCTTCGCATTTGCGGGCCAGTGGCCGCATTCGCGTAGAACAAAATGTGAATCCCCTCCCCTAAGCCTTTAACCTTACGCATTCGCGAAGGGTATTCCCCCCTCAGCCTCGCGTTCACGTCTCAGGCTTCGTGTTCGCGAAGAAGTAATCTGGCATCTGGGAGCCAAAAACCTGCAACTTTTTAAGAGTTCAAAACTTTTCGAAACCCATCCAAAACTCACCCGAGCCCTCAGGGCTCCAAACCAAACATACGTACTAACTCAAAAACATCATATGAACTTATTTGTGCGATCAAATCGCCAAAATAACCTCTTAAACATTGAATTTAGCATAAAATCTAAGAAAAATCTCAAAACTTTCAAAGTAGGAAATTTTTACAACTACGGATCCGAATCACCTCAAACGACTTCCGTTTCTTACCAAATTTCGTAGACTTATCTCATTTCACATATAAGACTTGTAACGGGTTCCAAAACCAGAATACGAGCCCAATACCATCAATTTCTAAATGCATTGCATTTCCAAACTCATAAAAAATTCCAAAAAACAATTTTCTTTAAAATACATTTCTCGGGCTTGGGACATCGGAATTCGATTCCGGGCAACGCCCAACTCCCATATTTTTCAACGGACCCTCTGGGACCGTTAAATCATGGGTCTAGGTTCGTTTATCCAAAATGTTGGCCGAAGTCAACTTAAATGCATTTTAAGTCAAAATTTTAGCATTTTCATAGATTTTCACAAAATAGCTTTCCGGCTACATGGCCAGAATGTGCACGCAAATTGAGGTGATGCTAAAAGAGGTTTTGAAGGCCTTGGAACGCAGAATTTATTGTAAGAACAAGTGCTCACGTTTTGGGTGATCACATTCTCCACCTCTAAAATAACCCTTCTTCCTCGAACGGACATAAGAAGGAAGTACTTGAGTTGGGGAAAAGATGGGGATAACGGCTCCGCATATCGGGTTAGGACTCCCAAGTCGATGCCTCAGTAGGCTGACCTCTCCACTGAACACGAACAGAAGGAAAACTCTTCGATCTCAACTGACAAACCTGCCGGTCTAGAATAGCTACCGGCTTCTCCTCATAAGACAAGTCCTTGTCCAACTGGACAGTGCTGGAATCTAACACATGGGATGGATCACTGTGATATTTCCAAAGTATGGACACATGAAACACTGGATGCACGACTGATAAGCTCGGCGGCAATGCATGTCTATAAGCTACCTCTCCCACTAGATCAAGAATCTCAAATGGGCCAATGAACCTAGTGTTAAGCTTGCCCTTCTTCCCAAATTTCATCACGCCCTTCTTAGATCATTCAAAGCAATACCCATTCACGGAACATGAAAGAAAAATCTCGAACCTTGCGGTCGGCATAGCTCTTTTTCCTAGAGTGAGCTGTACGAAGCCTATCCTAAATGATCTTGACCTTGTTGAAGGCATCAACCACATCCATACCCAACAACCGAGCCTCTCCCGGCTCAAACCATCCAACCGGCGACCGACACCACCTACCATACAAAGCGTCATAAGGAGCCATCTTAATACTCGACTGGTAGTTTTTGTTGTAGGCAAACTGTGCTAAAGGCAAAAACTTATCCCACGGGCCTCCAAAGTCAATGATAGAGGCTCGGAGCATATCCTCCAAAATTTAAATAGTCCGCTCAGACTGCCCGTCCATTTGAGGATGAAATGTTGTGCTCAACTCCACCCGTATGCCAAACTCTCGGTGAACTGCTCTTCAGAAATGTGAGGTAAACTGCGTACCGCAATCCGAAATAATAGACACGGGCACACCATGAAGACGAACAATCTCCCGGATATAGATCTCAACTAACCTCTCGGAAGAATAGGAGACTGCCACAAGAATGAAATGCGTTGACTTGGTTAGCCTATCAAAAATAACCTACACTGCATCGAACTTCCTCTGAGTCTATGGGAGTCCAAAAACGAAGTCCATAGTGATTCGCTCCCACTTCCACTCAGGAATCTCAATCTTCTGGAACAAACCACCAGGCCTCTGATGCTCATACTTAACCTGCTAGCAATTCAAACACCGAGCCACATATGCAACGATATACTTCTTCATTCTCCGCCACCAATAATGCTGCCGCAAATCCTGATACATCTTTTCGGTGCCCAGATGAATAAAGTACCGGGAGATGGGCCTCGTCTAAAATCAACTATTGAAGACCATCCACATAGGCATAAAAAATCAACCCTGCAATCTCAAAACTCTATTATCACCTAAGGTAACTTGCTTGGCACCTTCATGCTGCACCGTGTCTCTAAGGACACATAAATAGGGATCACATTGCCAATCACGGATGCGCTCCAATAAAGAAGAACGAGCGACCATGCAAGCTAACACACGACCGGTCTCAGAAACATCCAACCTTACGAACTGATTGGCCAAAGCCTGAACATCCAAAGCAACTGGTCTCTCACCGACCGAAATATAAGCAAGACTGCCCATACTGGCTGACTTCCTACTCAAAGCATCGACCACATTGGCATTTTCTAGATGATATAAGATGGTGATATCATAGTCCTTTAACAGCTCCAACCACCTTCTCTGCTTCAAATTCAACTCCTTCTACTTGAACAAGTACTGCAGACTCTTGTGATCCGTGAACACCTCACTTGCCATACTATACAGATAATGCCTCCAAATCTTCAACGCATGAACAAAGGCTGCTAACTCCAAATCATGAACTGGATAATTCTTCTCATGAGTCTTCAACTTCCACGAAGCATAAGCAATGACCTTTCCATCCTGCATCAACCCCACACCAAGCCCAATACGATATGCATCATAATAAACTGTATATGTCCATGAACCTGTAGGCAAAACTAACACTGGTGTCATAGTCAAAGCTGTCTTGAGCTTCTGAAAGCTCACCTCACACTCGTCTGACCACCTAAACTGGGCACCCTTCTGGGCCAACCTGGTCATCGGGGCTACAATAGATGAAAACCCCTCCACAAACTACTGATAGTAGCCTACCAGACCTAAGAAACTCCAAATCTCTGTAGCTGAGGCTGGTCTAGGACAGTACTTGACTGCCTCTATCTTCTTCCGATCAACTTGAATACCCTCTGCCACTACAACATGACCCAGGAATGCAACTGAACTCAACCAAAACTCACACTTCGAAAACTTGGCATATAACTGACTAGCTCTCAAAGTCTGAAGAACCACTCTAAGATACTGCTCATGCTCCTCTCGATTACGAGAATAGATAAAAATATCATCAATGAAGACTATCACGAACAAATCCGAGTAAGGCCTGAACACTCGGTTCATCAAATCCATAAAATCTACTGAGGCATTTGTCAACCCGAATGACATCACCAAGAACTTATAATGCCAGTACCGAGTGCAGAAAGCCGTCTTAGGGGCGCCGGATGCCCTAATCCTCAACTGATGGTATCTAGATCTCAAGTCAATCTTTGAAAATACCTTGGCACCTTGAAGCTAATCAAAAAAATCATCAATCCTCAGCAGCGGATACTTATTCTTGATTGTAACCTTGTTTAATTGCCAATAATCTATACACATTCGTTCCTTCTTCTTAACAAATAACACTGGCGCACCCCAAGGCGAAACAGTGGGTCTAATAAAACCCTTTTCAAGCAAGTCTTGCAACTGCTTTTTCAACTATTTCAACTCAAGCGGGGCTATACGATATGGCGGGATAGAAATGGGCTAACTGCCTGGAGCCAAATCAATGTAGAAGTCAATATCCCTGTTGGGTGGCATACCCGGCAGTTCTGAAGGAAATACCTCAGGAAACTCATGAACAATATGCACATAATCAATAGAAGGAACCTCAGCACTAGAATCACGAACATATGCCAAATAGGCCAAACACCGCTTCTCAACCATACACCGAGCCTTCACATAAGAGATAACACTATGGGTAGAATGATCAAGAGTCCTTCTCCACTCTAAACGAGGTAAACCTGGCATGGCTAAGGTAAAAGTCTTAGCATGACGGTCCAAGATAGCGTGGTAAGGTGATAACAGTCCATCCCCAATATGACATCGAAATCAACCATGTCCAGAAGCAACAAATCGACACGAGTATCAAGACAACCAATAATAACTATACAAGAGCGATGGACTCGATCTACAATAATAAAATCACCCACCGGTATAGACACATATACAGGGGCATTCAAGAAATCACTAGGCATGACCAGATACGGTGAAAAATAAAATGACACATATGAGTAGGTAAACCCTAGATCAAATAAAATTGAAGCATCTCTGCCACAAACCAGAATAGTACTTATGATAACTACATCAAAAGCCTTAACCTCGGGCCTGGCTGGAAGAGCATAACATCGGGGCTAGGCCCCATTACCCTGGACTACATCTCGGGGACGGCCTGCAGCTGGCTGGACTTCACATCTAGATGTCTGAGCTTTATCTCTAATACCTCTACCTCCACCTCTAGCACCTCTACCCCCACCTCTACCTGGTTTGGTGGGTTGTGGAACACTTGGTGCCTAAACCATAGCACGGGAACCCTACTACTACGACTGAGTACCCATCAACCTCGGGCAAGCCCTCCGGATATGACCATACTCACCACACTCAAAGCATCCACCTGAGTGCTACAAATGAGGAAACTGAGACTGACCCTACAAACTGAATGACCACCTCAAAAACTCTAGAGCGGCGTTGCACTGATAGGCTAATGATTATAATATTGCATATGAGAATGACCACTTGAAGCATTGTGAGAAACCTGAAGTGCTGACTGAAAGGGCCTAGGAGGATGGTCTCTACCGAACAAATCCCTGCCTCCAGACGAGGCACCTCTGAATCTGCCTGAATGATGAGGCCTCTTGTCAGACCCATGACGATCTCCCTATGACAGAACTATCTTCACTCTCTTGGCTAAATTGGCCGCCTCCTGGAAATAAATCTCACTCCATGTCTCCCTAGCCATCTGACGTTGAATTGGCTAAATAAGTCCCTCAATAAACCTCCTCACCCTCTCTCTCTCTCAGTGGGAAGTATGATAAGAGCATGACGAGCCAAGTCGATGAATCTAGTCTTATACTGGGTAACAGTCATAGAACCCTACTGGAGAAACTCAAATTGCCTCTGATAGGCCTCTCTCTGAGTGACGGGCAGAAACTTCTACAAAAATAGCTGAGTAAACTGCTCCCAAGTCAAATTTGGTGATTCGACTAGTCTAGCCAAGCAATAATCTCTCCACCAAGTCTTGTCGGATCCCGAAAAGCAAAAAGTAGCAAAATTAACCCCATTGGTCTCCACTATCCTAATGTTCCTGAGAACCTCATGACAACTGTCTAGATAATCCTGGGGATCCTCAGAAGATAAACCGCTGAAAGTAGTAGTGAAGAGCTTCGTGAACCTGTCCAATCTCCACAAATCATCGGCAGACATTGCCGCTCCATCACCGGTCTAAGCTACCACACCCGGCTGAACTACTCCAGTTGGCTGAGTTGCTGGAGTCTGAAATTGGGGAGACATCTACTCTAAAGTGCGAGTAGCAGGAGTCTGGGCTCCTCCTCCAGCCTGAGAGACAGCTGGTGCTACAGGAAATAATCCTGCCTAGGTTACACTCTCTATAAGGCCACTAGACGGACTAGAGCATCCTGGAATACTGGGGTAGAAATAAACCCCTCTAGGACCTGAGCTGGGCCTACTGGAACTGTCTGGGCCGGAACCTCATCATCAAAGTCAACCTGAGGCTCCGCCGCTGGTGCTGCTGCTCTAGGCTAAGCTCTGCCCCTACCTCGGCCTCTAGCACGGCCTCGGCCTCGCCCTCTACCCCTCGTAGGAGCTGCTACTACGGCCTTGGGCTGCTGATTGGTGGATGAGAAAGCGCGTTTTCTCGCCATCTACGAAAGAACATAGTAGAAATTAAATTACCATTGAGAAACCAAACAGCACGACAAGAAAGAATAAATGTGAAGTTTTTCCTAACTCTGTAGCCTCTAGGGGATAAATACAAACATCCATGTATCGATCCCTCAGACTCTACTAAGCTTGTCCGTGAATTGTGAGACCTATGCAACCTAGAGCTCTAATACCAATTTGTCACGACCTGGATTTCCTAACCTTGGGAGTCGTGATGGTGTCTACTCGTATAAGCTAGGCAAGCCGCGAAATAAAGAATCACTAACTATCTTATTTTAGCCCTTTTTAACAATTTGAATTAATAGGTAATCAATATTGAAATATTAACGATAAATAAAATCAAGCGGAAGGCTTAGTCTGATGAAATAACCAAAACCAGTACGACAATACCAACATACGTCTCTACCCGGAATCCGGTGTCACAATATCACAGACTGTCTATGATTACTACAACAAATGTCTGAAAGAAATACAATCTATCTTGAAATCAAAGGAAAATAGAGTACATAATAAAATAGAAGAAAACGATGGGCTTGTGGATGCGTGCAATACTACCTCGGGATCTCTAGCTGGATAGAAGGTAGCCACCCCAAATGCTACTGTCCAAAAGCTGCTCCGGGTTCTGCATATAGTGCAGAATGTAGCATCAACACAACCGACCCCATATGCTGGTAAGTGCCTAGCCTAACCTCGGTAAAGTAGTGACGAGGCTAGGACCAGACTACCAAATAAACATGGGCAGTTATATAATATACAGTGGAAAATAAAACAAGAATAACAAGTAAAGATGGAGGGGGTACATGTTGCGGGGGTATGTCAATATCAATAGTAAATCAAGAAAAAAAGCCATAAGGACAACTTAGAATTCACAGCAAAACAACAACGAACTTGTAACCAGTCTGTAAACACTTTGTGTCATCAATTGTTGGGGCGCGCAACCTGATCCCAACACATAACAACACTGTTGTGGCATGCAACCCGATCCGATTATATTATTATTATGGTGTGCAACCCGATCCATTTATATCATTATTGTGGCATGAAACCCGATCCACATATAATATTGTTGCGTTATGTAACCCGATACAAATATAACATTATTGCAGCGCGCAACCCGATCCATATATACAATCAACAACAATCATAACAAGAGTCCCGGCAAGGGATCAATAAAGAACTATATTGTCCCGGCAAGGGAATGGATAGTATAAGTAAATATGTCATGGCAAGGGAGAAACTGCTGTAAGCAAACTTGTTCCAACATCTAACTATCTCAGTGATCACGGCCAACTTTGCCTTCTAAAAGACAAAGCGGTCGTTGCAAAAATAATTCGATTTTTAAGTCTAGAGTCGAATCCTCAGGGAACTAACCTATCTATTACAACTCTTTGGCAATGCTATTATCAACTCAACCAATTTTTAGATGCAAGATTTTTATCAATCAATCTTGGGTTTTTGTTTAACTACTTCAAATAATAATAGAAATAACAATATGCTAGATTAGAGATAATTCAATGGTAAAAAGGTCTAGGGCAATGATTTCCCCAATTGCTAGTTTAGGTCTTGACCATTTCACTATAATCTCGTTATAATACTCTATGAGGATTAAGAGCTATGGGTTATCGTAATTATCTCTCGATCAACTACAATAATTTACTATAGCATTCTCTCGAACTACCCTAGCTGACAATATGTGCAGCTCTAAATTATCCTACCAAAGTTTTATTATCTCTAAACACACTTTTAAGTTCAAGTAATGAATCTCTTCAGTTACGCAAAAGTGGTGTTTTTTAACAGCATTCTAACCTAATATTCTTTCTCAAACAATATGAGGTAATTAGACACGATTAATCAAGGGCCCATTCAATTAATCACTATTCAAAACGTAGTTGAACAATCATATAATAAATCCAGCTCGATTATAACAAGTTGAGTCAAAACTTCAACAAACAAATGGTTCCATCAACCCTAGATAATTTTTTATCTACTCATAACAAAATAAGATAAAACTACAAAGTTGTTCATAATGTTTGATTGCAAGAAGTAAAAGGAGTTAGAAAAACTCTAATGTTTGGTAGTTATTCACACACTTTTTCTTCCTCCCCCGTCGTCTAAAAATAAGCCTTGAAAACCTTGATAATCATCCCTTGGGTGAGCTGGACCTTCTACAAGTTAAGCTGACTACCCCCGAACTTCCAAATTTACCCTTGAAGTGTAATTTTCCAGAACTGGGCAAGCGCGGTCATGCTAGTGGACGTGCTAGTGACCGCGCATATTCCCTATCATTCTGCCTCGACTTTATGGGCTAGCGCAGTCGTGCTAATGGATGCACTAGTGGACGCGCTAGTCCAGGTCTCCATTTCATCTCTTCTTTCTCTTGTCTTCCCACGTACTCAGCTCCTATTGGCTTTTCTTGCTTCAATTTAGCTCCGATTAAAATCGTATCCTCATATATGTCACTCACTCATGCAAAGTGTAAAATTCACAATTAGAGACCATTTATCATCATTTAACTATGTTAGAACAGTGAAACATAATCAAGCTGGGGTATAAACATTCGCCAAATTACATGAATCTAGCCTATTATCAACACCCCACACTTAATTCAATGCTAGTCCTCGAGCAATCCACCGCACTCTATAGAAGTTCCTTCACTAAGCATTTTCCCCTAATGTCTCACACCATAAACAAATCATCAATGTTACGCCTAGTAGTGAACAATTTTTGCCTCAAAAGTCGACCCTCATGTGCCATGCAATATTTATACTTACGCAAATTACCTTTCACAGAGGTCAAGCATGCCTTTCCTTCGTGAATCACACGCCCTCACCTCACACAAGAGAGTAGTTCCACAAATATTAACTTCAAGAACAATTAGGAACATAGATAAACAAAATTCACTCACTTTCACAAAGAACATTCACATGCCACAAAGATGCACCATAAGCTTGCCCGTAGTGTACTACTCTACTAATCGAGCCCACTCAGTCTAAGATCAATTAGGACTTCACTTGGTTGTAATGTAGGCTAAGGGATGGGTATGATATATTTGGATATAGTGGCTAACCTCCCTAAGCACTTTTAATACAATCACATTAACTTTCAAAATTGTCACGACCCAATCTCCATACCCGGTCGTGATGACGCCTCTCGTGAAGACAAGGCCAGCCAACTCACCCAATTCGCTTCTTTAACATTATTAACCATAAATATATGGAAAATGCAACTTAAAGAACATCAATTATCAACATTAAAGCCTAACTCAGCCCGACCGGGGTGTCACAAGTCACGAGCATCTAAGAAGTAGGAACACTACTATAGGGCCAATATTATATATACAAAGTAAATCTAGAAAGTTAAAGATGAAGTGCGGTGCCGCGGACGCTGGCGGTCACCTTGCTCAGCTACATTAGTATATCTTCAATCAGCTAATAACCCGCTACCGGGTGAACAATACCCGCAACTGCACGCGAGGTGCAGGGAGTAAAGTGAGTACTTCCAACTCAGTGGTAATAAGAGTAAATAATAACTGAGCAGCAATAAACCACGTAAAGCAAATCAACATGCTATATAGTACAGTGTAACCCTTTGATCAAACAGGGAAAACGCGAAAAAAATCCTTTAGAAATTATCTTGACTCAGTTCAAAACTTCTTTTGAAAATATCTTTTTCCAATAGCTAAGCAAATGAATGCAAAAAACACGTAGTCCAAGTCAGCACAAAAGCCAGCCCCTCGGGCACAAACAAGTATGCATATCTGAGCTCATAACTCGTCCTTCAGGCAATATTCTTATCTCTGGTCAGCCACTGTTACCTGACCCACTTACGTCATACAGTGTCACTGTTACCACTGTCTCAAATTTATCCACTTTGAAAGTGATCAGACAATATCAAAACAAATAATTATCTCAAGAAATAACACAACAACAAATAGTGCACAAATGTATGAATGCAATGCAATGCATATGACGGTACACTCTAGTACCCGCTGCAGCGTGCAGCCCGCTCCACTTATTTAACGCCGACGGTGCTCACTGGGGGTGTGTACAGACTCCGGAGGGGCTCCTACAGCCCAAGCGCAATATCAGCCATGTCTTGGCTTCGAACAGGCTCTCGGCCTCAGTATCAATATATCATCGCTGCGGCGTGCAGCCTGAGCCATCCATATATATTCAGAAATCACTATAACACTAATGCGGCACGCAGCCCGATCCATGCTCGGTCCAGAAATGCACATAATCCATTTGGGCACATTTTAGAATGACAATTCTCAACTCAAAACGGCAATAAAATATTGTTCAATTTTTTCAAAACTTAGAAGTATGGCTGAGTTTGCAAAATAGCATTAAAAACCTTGGACTGAGACCAAATAATATGCAAAGTAATGCAAAAATAGTGATACCGATCCCCGAAGGATCCAAATAATCGGCACGAAGCCCAACATATGGTAATCAGCCCAAATCATAATAGTATTAAGTAAGTTTCAATCAATCACACAGTAAAATCAACAACCGGGACGGACCAAGTCACAATCCCCAATGGTGCTCTACCACGCGCTCATATCCGGCGTGCAAGTCACCTCAATACAGCACTATGATGTGCAAATCTGGGGTTTCAAACCCTCAGGATATCATTTACAAGTATTACTCACTTCGAACCGGTGAAATCTCTAGTTCGCGATGCCTTTGCCCCCAAATTCGCCCTCCATGCTCGTCGAATCTAACCAAAATCAGAGCGAATGTGTTACAATATGCTAAGGGAACAATGCCCAATCAAAAACAATCGAAAAATATCAAAAATCTCGAAACTAGCAAAATCCGAGCTCCGGGCCCACTTCTCGAAAAATTACAAAACTTACATTATCGGATTTCTCGTCTCGCCACGAGTCTACCCATACCAAGAACTCCCAAATCCGAGCTCAAATGACCTATCAAATTCCAATTTGAAATTTGTCAAAAACTCAAGCCTTAGTTCATAATTTTAGGCTCAATTTCCATGAATTTCTAGACCAATTTCACAACATAATCATGTTTTAAGACCAAGATTCTTACCTCACGTCGATTCCTCTTGAATCCCTCTGAAATTCCCGTCCAAAAGCTCCCAAGGACGTTCAAATATGGAGGAAAATAGCTTAACTCGTGGAACAAAATGACACTTTAAAACCTTTTCTGCCCAGGCCTATTTCCGCTTCTACGATACAAATGTCGCTTCTGCGACTTCCGCTTCTGCAGATTTTCTTCCGCTTCTTCGGTATCCCTCATTTTGCCCAGGACCGCTTCTGCGGTCCATAACCGCTTCTGCGATGACCGCTTATGCGGAACGTAGTCCGCTTCTGTGGAAAAATGCCAAACGTCCACTTTCCACTTCTGTGACTCCTCATACGCTTCTGCAGAACCGCTTCTGTAGTCCATTTCCACATAAGCAAAAATATCAGATACCAGATCCTTCAGCAGTCCTGAAACCCCAAATTTCATTCCGTTAGCCATCCGAAGTCACCCCGAGGCCCCCGGGACCTCAACCAAAAATACCAATACATCCTATAACGTCATTCAAACTTCCTCCAATCATCAAAATACTATCGTTAACATCAAAATCATCAAATTTCACCAAATCAAAGCCTAAGTTCTTTAAGAACTTTCGAAATGCATTTCCGATCAAACACCCAACCAAACGATGTCTGAATGACCTGAAAATTTGCAGACATATCCAAAATCACCTAACGAAGCTGTAGCAACTCTCGGAATTCCATTCCAACCCTCGGATCAAAATCTCACCTATCAACCGGAATTCGCCAAAATTCAAACTTCGCCAATTCAAGCCTAATTCTACACCGAGCCTCCAAAATCAATTTCGATTTCACTCCTAAGTCACAAATCATCCCCCGAATCTAATCGAATTATCAGGATTCACATCCGAGCCTCCTAACTAAATAGTCAACTTCCAGTTGACTTTTCCAAAACAAGCTTTCCTTTACGAGACTAAGTGTCTCATTTCCAACTAAAACCAATCCAATTCTACCCGATCAACTCAAATACTGATATTGAAACATAGTGAAGCATAATATGAGGGAAAACGGGGCGGTAACTCACGTGACAACGGGCCGGGTCGTCACAAAAATCATACTTATGTCAACCAGATCTTCCACCTCATTTCTATTTACAACATCCCACTCCTTTAGGTGCAATTGTAAAAAACCACCACTTATCGATTACTACATTTGTTCAAAATAATTTTTTTTTGTTTTTAAGTGGTGCTTATTCTTTTACTTGTCCAAACACTGCACCTTTCCTCTATTTCATCGGTTTCACTGAAAAACCAAACCACCACCCCACACTTTTGCTTTTGCATAATTTCAATATCATTCAAGTGCATATGGGAGGTAAATAGATTCAAACAGATGTCCATTCAAACAATTGGGTAAGGTTCGTAATGTGGTTGCCAAATAAATAGGTTTATAGGCTCATCGGGGTTGACTACGATATATTACATTTAGGTGGGTCTGCTTTATATGTCTGGTTCAACAAATAAATGTCTATATCACTTCTATGACTGAATGAGACTACTATGTCTCTTTGCAAACACACAGGGCAAGTTCGAGGCATCAAATGTGAATTATGGAATACAGTATAACTCACACACACATGGCACATGACTCACTTTAGATTGGCTTATTAAGACACTCTCTTCTGAGTATTCAAGTCAATGACAAACATATAATTTAAGGCACTTTAGAAAGAATCAACCATTGAGACTAAGCGTTACACTCTAGTGTCTATTGTGTTCAGGTGTATCAACGTCAAGGGTTTCTCTTTCGATTTCAGCTCATAGCCCATCATTACTAACTAAAAACTAATAAAATAAACAAAAACTACCTACACCCGGTTCAAGCTAAACCCTTAGAAAAGAACCGTGGCCCCAAGAAAAACCAAGGGGAAGTTACTACACTACCTAAAAATAAAAAATAAAAATAACAAAAAAAAATTTGGTTTTTTCTCTAGACTTACTTCCCTCAAGAAAATTGTCTGAAGGATATGTCATTAGGAAGAGTCTCCATTTTTTCTTTTCTTTTTTTTTTTAGATTTTTACGTCTACTTAGTCCCTGAAGAACCTCGTCGAGAGAGATCCGTCGTCGGGATCAGTCAACTTACCTACTTTAAACTTATATAATTTAACTATCACTTAAACCACACAGAAAAAATCAAGAATAAGAAAACATCAAACAACAATTTGTTACATGTATATATATACATTTAAGTATCCCCCACCCCATACTTAAAAGGTAGCCATGTCCTCATGGTATTAGAAATTAGGCAGAATAGCATAATAAACACTTCTACTTATCTCGTTTTGTCATCCCGGTTCCGAGACTCTACAAAGTTTCATCCAAACACTTGTAATTTTCAAAATACATTATTTTGAAACCCTCTGACCGTTGACCAAGCATATGTGGCAACTTCATGACTGAGTTGGACAAAATACGTGAATTTCACACGTATAACGAGAGTAAGTATAAAAAGGTTAGATTAAAAATAATTAAAATAAGAAGAAAAAATAAAAAGAATAAGTAAAAATAAAAGAAAAAAATATAATATAAGAAAAAATAAAAATCTCTGTTCTTTCTTCTTCCCCCAGGCCCCATCCCCTCCCCCATTTCTTTTTCTCTTTCTTCCCTTCTCCTTTCCCGTTCTTTCCCACCCCTCCATTTTTTCTTTTCTCTTTCTTCCCTTATTCCTTTCCTATTATTCCGCTCCTCTATTTCTCTTTTTTTTTCTCCCATTATTCCTGGACTTCCCATTTTTACAAATCTTCAGTTAATATTTGAGAAATAAATAATAAATCTTTTTTGAAGAGCAACCACCATTAATGTTTTTGAGATGAACTAAATCTAAGTCTATTGAAAGTTTTTGAGGTGTACAATGTAGAATGTGGGCATATGAATTTATTTTTACCGGCTACATCACGCCTCTTGAATGTCTATTACGAAGGCACCTGCATTTTTTTGACCACTATTTTTGAAAAAATTTGGACTGAAATCTGCCCAATGATGAGGACTTTCAATGGTAAAAATTTCTAAAATGGAGATGGATAATGGAAAGTTGAAAAATGGTGGGTTTTAGTTGTCCATCGTGGTGCTGCTGCCGGTAAAGGCGGTAAATGATGGTGTTATTTCTGCACTAGAAAACAGAGATAGGTGGTGAAGGGTAAGGGAGGAGTGAAAAAAGGAAAAATTAAATTAAAAAAATAATGATATTTCATTTAAAATCTGATGTGGACTATGATGTGTCATCCACATTGTGTGTTTGAAGAACACACGAGGCCGGAGGGATTTAAAATAATGTATTTTAAAAACTATAAGTATTTGGATAAAACTTCGTAGAGTATCGGTACCGGGATTACAAATTAGGACAAGTAGAAGTAGTTATTAGGCTATTCTGCCTAAAAATTAAGGAATAGTGAGGTAAAGGAACTTCCTTGAAATATCACTCCTGATCGGAGACGGTGTCTGGGTTTAAATTGCAAGCCCGACCCAGAGCTCTCAGCCAGCCTAAGATTTTCTTCTCCGACTTTACCTGTCGTTCAGCCAAAGCGTCAGCACGGGCACCCAAATCAGTGACTAAGGTATGCAAGCTAGCCTCTTTCTTCTCCAAAGCGGTGAAATGGGACACCCAGGAAGCTCCAGAAGATGTTGCAGTCCCAAATGGTGCTACAGCTGCTGCAATTGGCTCATAGGCCTGTGGTTTGGCCCCCATGTCCTCTTGCTCGGCCTCCTCTTCCTTCGAGTCATTAGATCCACTACTATCCTCCCTACCTACTGCCGCCAGCTCTTTACCAGTGGTTACCTTGTCAGCCCAGAACTTAAGATCTTTTGGAACTAGCCTATCCACCGCCAGTTTTTCCGGCACCCGAGCTTTTCTACAACATTTAGTGATCAAACAAGGCCGTTTAGGGGCCATTCACCTCCGTAGTATTGGAGGATGGGATCAGACAGTTGTTGATATTATACAACCAGCACTTCCCTTCAAAGGCTAGCACGAAGGAGTGGAACTTCTTACCATGCTTCATCAAGATAACTTCCTTTCCAGGTTCATAGATTGTTTCAAAAAATAGTTCCCATTGCCTGTATTATCTGGCATACCCCTCATAAAAGTCATCATTAGGATCCACAGGAGGGGGCAGCTAGTACACCATCCGTATGGCCTCAACAAAGGCATTCACCCCCTTTCAGTGCACCGTGACTACGCCATTGACATGCTCATTACATTAGCATAAAATTCTCTAACCACCATTATATTGCCTTCGCCCGGCTCATCAGTGAAAGCTTGAAACCCCCACATCACCAGCTCAGTGTACATGTGAGAGAAGCCCAGCTAGACTGATTCTATGTCAATTCCTCTTTCCGGAATCGGCTTTTTATTGGCCTTTTCTGCAAAGCGGTCTTGAGCTTTAGCAGATATAAACCTATTGCTATCAAAGGGACGGGCAGGGGCTGCCCCGCGCGTCCTAGACAAGCCATCTTGGCTGCTAGAAGAGGCACCAATGGTGAAGCATTTTCGAGATGGAGCCATAGTACCTGGAAAATGGAAGCACATTAGCACAGTCCAACACAAATTGTGACGCAATGCGGTTACTCAGACTTCACACACATAAATGGTCATAACTGCACAATTACGTTCACTGAGGCCTTTCTACAAACACCTTGTGGGCATTAGGCACTCACACCCTGTTTCACACATGTTAGAACCTCAACTCCACTACAATATCCACCAAAATCACCTACCAAGTGAATATACACTCCACTAATCTTACCACCCACAAACACTACAACCTATGTTACCAATTCTACTAATCAAAACAAAAAAGAAAAAAAAAACTACATAACTCTGAAAATCAGTCACCTACTAAATTCTGGAAAAAAAATTAAAAGAAAAAGGAAAATAATTGGAACAAGGAACACATACCTGCAGTGATAGATTGTGGGAAGAAGAGAAGAAAGTGGAGGGGAATGTGGCTTGAGACTAGGGAGAGTGAGGTTTGGAATTTTGAAGAAGATGGGAGGTGAGGAAGTGGGTGGATCGTTGAAGAAGAAGGGGTTAGGGTTGGGGGTTTTATTCTTAATTTGGTGGAATGGGTGGGGGATATGGGATTAAAGAGGGGGGGTTATTAGAAAAGGGTGGTTTTAGTTTAGGCTAAATTAAAAAAAACAAAATTTAACATAATCAAAAAAAATAATACAACACAAAACTCACATATGTGGGCGGTTCGAGCGCGGTCATGCTAGCCCAGGCAGAACACAAGCTCATATACGCGGCCACTAGCGCGATTGTGCTATTAGCCTGGGCGCGCTAGTAACTTTAGGCTGAGGCAGAATACTTGCCCATATGCACGGCCTGTAGCGGGCGCGCTCTTGGGCACATATTTTTTCAAATTTTTCACTTGTTCTTACCACTTTTGATGGCCTTATCACCCGCCCATTATCACCTGCATTGGTTAGTACTTTCCAAAACTCACAATTAACAATCGTTGGGTTGCCTCCCAACCAGCACCTTAGTTAATGTCGTAGCACGATGATTATAACAATTCAATGGGTTTCCTCCCATGCAACTATATATATATATATATATATATATATATATATATATATATATATATATATATATATATATATATATATATATATATATATATATATATCCTAATTTAACGCCGCGGTACGACTCAGGCTAAGAGCATCACTCCTCATTCACGTACTGGGGCTCTTCCAAGTATATCATCTCGCTGTCCCCTTTCTCATTTGCCATTCCAAGGTAGTGTTTCAATCTCTGACCATTTACTGTGAACTTATTCGTCCCATCCTCTAATTCAATCTCAATAGCTCTACTTGGGAACATTTGCACCACTCTGAAGGGTCCCGACCATCTGGACTTCAATTTACCCGAAAACAATCTCAATCTGGAGTTGTATAATAACACTAGCTCTCCGGATTTGAAGTTTCGGTCCACAATGTGCTTGTGATGCATCATTTTCATCCGTTCTTTGTATAATCTAGCACTCTCAAATTCCTGGAACCGGAATTCCTCTAGCTCATGTAACCTAGTGACTCTATTAGTGCATGCTGTCTCCATGTCCAAGTTCAACTGTCGCAATGCCCAAAGTGCCTTGTTCTCGAGCTCTACCGGGAGATGGAATGCCTTTACAAACACCAACTTGTATGGTGACATACCAATTAGAGTTTTGAAGGCTGTGCAGTATGCCCACAATGCATCATCCAACTTCTTTGCCCAGTCTGTCCTTGTTGCATTCACTATTTTTGTAAGGACACTTTTAATCTCTCTGTTGGACACTTTAACTTGACCGCTCGACTATGGGTGGTACGGGGTGGTCACCTTATGATGAACTCCATACTTTTCCAATATTCGTGCGAACGCTCTATTGCAGAAATGGGTTCCGCCATCACCGAGTATAGCTCTTGGGGTGCCAAAACGTGTGAAAATGTTCTTCTTCAGAAAGCATGTTACCCGTTTAGCATCATTAGTCGGGAGAGCCACTGCTTCGACCCACTTGGAGATGTAGTCTACTGCTACCAATATTTACTTGTTACTATACGAGCTGACAAATGGCCCCATGATGTCGATCCCCCACATGTCAAAAACCTCCACCTCTTGAATTGTGGTCATTGGCATCTCGTATCTGCGAGATATGTTTCTTGTCCTTTGGCATTCATCGCAATTTTTGTCCCAATCATGGGCATCCTTGAACAGAGTTGGCCAATACAAGCCCGACTCTAACACCTTAGCTGTTGTCCAAATTCCTTCAAAGTGTCCACCATATGGTGAAGCATGGCAAGCCTGCAAAACAGAATTTTGATCTTTCTCGGGGATACACCGCCGGATCATGTTATCTACACATATTTTGAACAATAGAGGTTTATCCCAATAATAATACCGACAATCAAGAAAGAACTTTTTCTTTTGAATTGAGGGAGTTCATAAGGTACAATACCACTTGCTAAATAATTAGCAATGTCAGCCTACCATGGTGCCTCTTCCATTGTCATTACTAGTTGATGTTCATCCAGGAATGTCTCTATTATATCCTCAACCTCTACCTTTTTTCATCTCCTTCCAACCTTGAGAGGTGGTCAACTACTTGGTTCTCTGTCCCTTTTTTTCACGTATCTCCAGATCGAATTCTTGTAATAGAAGAACCCAGCGATTAAGCATGTCTTTGACTCTTTTTTTTCTATCAGGTACCTAATTGTTGCATGGTCAGTGTAAACAATAACTTTTGAGCCAATCAAGTATGACCTGAATTTGTTGAATGCAAAAACAACAACAATATCTCCTTTTCCGTCACGGTATAATTGAGTTGTGGACCTCTTAGTGTTCTACTTGCATAGTAAATCGGGTGCATCAGTTTATCTTTTTACTGCCCCAAGACTGCTTCTTTAGAATAATCACTTGCATCACACATGAGCTCAAACGGTTGCTCCCAGTTGGGTGCAACAATGATGGGTGTAGTGACTAATATCTTCTTCAACTCCTCAAATGCCAACATGCAATCATTAGCAAATAAAAAGGGGTGATCCTTTTCAAGGAGTTTACATAATGGGTTAGCAATCTTAGAGAAATCTTTTATGAATCGCCTGTAGAACCCGGCGTGCCCAAGGAAACTTCTCACTACCTTGACTGAAGTAGGCGATGGCAACTTCTCAATCACGTCAACCTTAGCATGGTCAACCTTAATTCCCTTACTGGACACTCGATGCCCCAGTATTATCCCTTCTTGTACCATAAAAAAGCACTTCCCCCAGTTCAGTACTAAATTTGTCTCCACATATCTTTTGAGCACTCTTCTTATGTTGTGAAGACAATCCTCGAATGAATCCCCTACTACGGAGAAATCATCCATAAAAACCTCCATAATGTCCTCTACTATGTCTGTGAAAATAGCTAACATGTATCGTTGAAACGTCACCGGTGAATTGCAAAGCCCAAAGGGCATTCTCCGAAAGGCGAAGATGCCATACGGACAAATGAATGATGTCTTCTCTCTGTCTTTGAGTGCTATTGATATCTGATTGTACCCTGAATATCCATCCAAGAAACAAAAGTGTGATCGCCTGACCAGCCTGTCCAACATTTATTCAATGAATGGCGGGGGAAGTGGTCCTTCCAAGTGGCTATGTTCAATTTCCGGTAATCCATGCAAATCCGCCATCCCGTGATTGTACGAGTCGAGATCAACTCATTGTTCTCATTTTGTACTATCGTCATTCCTCCCTTTTTCGGCTCATATTGAACATGGCTGACCCAATTGCTGTCAGAGATGGGGAAGATGATTCCAGCATCTAACCATTTGATCACTTCCTTTTTCACCACCTCTTTCATATTTGGGTTCAGCCTTTGTTTATGTTCTCTGGAAGGCTTGTGCCCTTCTTCCAAGAGAATCTTGTGCATACAGAAAGCTGGGTTGATGCCCTTTATGTCTGCCATGGTCCAACCAATGGAAGTCTTACATTCCTGTAGTAATTGTAGGAGTTGCTTTACCTTCACATCTAGCAAACTGGATGATATAATTACAGGCAAAGCAGAATCAGGCCCTAAGAAAACGTACTCGAGGTGACCTGGGAGCGGTTTCAGCTCCAGCTTGGATGGTTCCTCTACTGATGGTTTTGCCAGAGGTGTAGCCCTTTTTTATAACTCAAGGGACTCGAACTGAGGTTCTCTTTTCCAGAATCATTGGCCTTCAAGTGCCATAACCCACTCAGCCAACCCTTCAACATCCATCTCCTCTAAATTTGTTAGGTAGGCCTCTATTGGATTTTTAGCAGTCAGGGTCACATCATCTTTGTGCAGGATCACATCCATTGCCTCCACTGGGGAGAAATTAGCATATTCACTGGGAATCCTCATGGATTTTTGAACGTTGAATATGACTTCTTCATCATTCAGCCTCATTTTTAATTCCCAGTTTCACAATCAATCGGTGCTCTCCCAGTGGCTAAGAATGGCCTCCCTAAAATGATAGGTATCTCCTCATCTACCTGATAATCCAGAATAACAAAGTTTGTAGGGAACACGAATTTCCCCACTTGTACCAACACATCATCAAGAATCCTAGTTGGCCTTTTAACCATGCGGTCAGCCAGTTGCAACAACATCGAAGTCGGTCTGGCTCTGCCAATGCCCAATTTGGTGTATATAGCCAGAGTTATCAAATTTATGCTGGCTCCTAAGTCACATAATGCCTTTGCAAAGGCATAACTCCCAATGATGCATGGAATAGTAAAGCTACCTAGGTCAGACATCTTTTGAGCCATGGGTCTTGTCACTACTGCATTGCAGGTCTGTGTCAGAGTGACTGTGGATAGGTCCTGAAAATCAAACTTTTTTGATATTAGGTCCTTCATCATCTTTGCATAGCCTGGCATTTCCCTCGAGGCATCCATCAAAGGAATATTCAACGGAATTTGACGCAACATCTCCATGAATTTCCTGTATTGATCTTCCTTCTTTTGTTTTGCCAATCTCTGAAGGAATGGTGCAGGTATGAACCTTTGTGCACTATTTGTTGGATTCTCTCTGTTGGTGTTTTGTGGCACAAGAGGTACCACCTGTTTTGCAGCTTGTTCACTCACCTTAGCCTTACCCTTTTCATCCTGACTCTGTTCAACCACCACTTCAATAAGTTCAGCTGGTTCATCTACCTCTAATTGAACTGGAGTGGTTGGCGTAATCTCTTTGCTGGCTTGTGCAACTTCCTATTCTTTGTCTAAATCTCTCCCATTCCGGAGAATTACTTCTATCAGCTGATTCGAGTTTTACTCCTTGGGGTTAATGTCTGTGTCTGCTAGCAGTGTTCCCTGGGGGCGGTTGTTTAAAGCCATGGACAGCTGCCCCAACTGAGTTTGATGTTCTTTATAGCTGAATCATGCACTACCAACTTTTCCTGTATCTTACCATTTGTTCCAATAAGTTGCTGAAGCATACCCCTAATCTCTACCATGTTGTTATCTTGCTGCTGAGAAGGTGGCTGATATGTCAACTGTTGCTGATTTTGCTGTGGATAGCCCTGTTGTCTCTGATATGGTACTGCCACCATTTGGCCTTGGGGTTGCATACATCCAAGCTGTGTCATGTTTGATTTGTATTGATGATTTGGTGCCGGTATCCACTGCTGTCCTCCTTGTCTCTGACCCCCAAATTTGTTGACATAATTCATATCTTCTCTTACCCCTTGATTGTCACCTTCTCCACTCCATGAACACACATAAGACTAATTAACACAGGGTGTACACAGTTCTCCATTTGTTGTGTCAACAATATGCACCTGCTTTGTACCCATCTCATCAATCTTCTTTGTCAATATACTCATCTGAGTCATGAGCGTGGCTGTGTTCTCTGCATGCAAATTATTTGGGTCAAGAGGAACTGAATGCGCTATGGGTGCCAGTGTTGTACCTCTAGTCATCAACCCTGAATTCTGGGACATCTTGTCAAGAAGGACTTTGCACTCGGTGAATATCTTACTCAAAAATGCACCTCCAGCTGAAGCATCCACATTGGCCTTTAGATTTTCAGCTAACCCCATGTAGAACCTCTGGCCGAGCATCTGGTCTGGAATACCACAGTGATAACACTTCACTAGCATCCTTTTGAATCTTTCCCAAGTTTCTTACAAGGTTTTACTTGGCTGCTACTTGTAATGCAATATCTCATTAATCTGCCTTGCAGTCTTATTGGGCGGGTAGAACTTATTCAGAAACTATTTGACTAATTCCTCCCAGGTGACAATGGAATTAATAGGGAGCGAATTTAACCAAGTGTGAGCTTCCCCAGTAATAGAGAACGGGAACAGTAATAGCTTGATAGTTTCCGGGGTCACATTACACTGCCTTTGGGTCACACAAATCGATAGAAAATTTTTCAAGTGTTACTGAGGCTCTTCAATGTGTAACCCGGAGAATAATCCCTTATTTTGCAGAAGATGCAGCATGTTGTAGGTGACCTGGAATGTCTCCACTTGAATTGGGGGCACAACTATGGCAGTAGCCAAGTTGTCAGTTGTAGGCTGTGCACAATCATAAAGTGCAACTTCTGGCACAAAAGGTTCCACTACTCTGACGTTTGGGGAAGCTGGCGCATCCCCGATGTTTCCATTGACGTTCTCTACATCACCCATGTTAATTTCAAGCTGGTGTGGTTATTGTAATTGTTATATCCTCTTGTTATCATGGTTCAATGACATGAATGTTTTCTCAGGGTCTGAGAGTCCTTCAAGCAGTTCTCAGTCCTTGAAGAATTTCTAGGCATACACCTGAATTCCACAAGAGTTCAAACGTGAGAATTTCAATAAAAAGATTGTTTAACACCTTCGAAAATTGATTTAAACTAATAATTCTAACACTACTTCTAAGTTATAATAAATAACACCGTTAGTTCACCGGCATCGGCACCAAAATCTGATCACGCCCAAATATGCCTTCTAAAATACAAAGCAGTCGTTGCAAATATAATCCAGTTTTTAAGTCCGGAGTCGAATCCTTAGGGAACTAACCTATCTATTAAAACTCTTTGGTAATGCTATTATCAACTCAACCAATTTCTAGATGCAAGGTTTTTAACAATCAATCTTGGGTTTTTGTTTAACTACTTCAAATAATAATAGAAATAACAATATGCTAGATTAGCGATAATTCAATGGTAAAAAGGTCTAAGGCAATGATTTCCCTAATTGCTAGTTTAGGTCTTAACTCTTTTGCTATAATTTCGCAGTAATACTCTATGATGATTAAGAGCAATGGGTTATCGTAATTATTTCTCGATCAACTATAATAATTTACTAGAGCATTCTCTCGAACTACCCTAGCTGAAAATATGTGCAGCCCTAAATTATTCCACCAAAGTTTCGTTATGTCTTAACCCACTTTTAAGTTCAAGTAATGAATCTCTTCAATTACCCAAAACTGGTGGTGTTTAACAGCAGTCTAACCTAATATTCTTTCTCAAGCAATATGAGGCAATTAGATAAGATTAATCCAGGATCCATTCAATTATTCACCATACAAAACATAGTTGAACAATCATATAATAAATGCGGGTCGATTATAACAAGTTGAGTCAAAACTTCAACCAAAAAATGGTTCCATCAACCCTAGATAATTGTTTGGCTACTCATAACAAAATAAGATAAAACTACAAAGTTGTTCATAATGTTTGATTGCAAGAAGTAAAAGGAGTTAGAAAAACTCTAATGTGGTAGATCTTCACACACTTGTTCTTCCTCTCCGTCGTCTAAAAATAAGCCTTGAAAACCTTGATAATCATCCCTTGGGCGAGCTGGACCTTCTATAGGTTAAGTGGATTACCCCCAAACTTCCGAATGTACCCCTGAAGTGTAATTTTTCGAAACTGGGCTAGTGCGGTCGCGCTAGTGGATGCGCTAGTGACCACGCATATGTCCTATCATTCTGCCTCGACTATCTGGGGCGCTAATCCAGGTCTCCATTTCATCTCTTCTTTCTCTCGTCTTCTCACGTACTCGGCTCCTAGGGGCTTTTCTTTCTTCAATTTAGCTCTGATTACATTCGTATGTCCTCACACATGCCACTCACTCCTTCAAAGTGTAAAATTTACAATTAGAGCCCATTTATCATCATTTAACTATATTAGAACAGTGAAATATAATCAAGTTGGGGCATAAACAGTCGCCAAATTATATGAATCTAGCCTATTATCACTCAGCTAACACCAATACTCAATCATAAGTAATTTCCACGAGAACAATCATAATCCTTTCTCAATACTGAGAATCATCAATTTAAGCATCCGTAGTATTATTTAAGAACACAATAAATTACAATTTAAGACTCATGGTCATGCTCGACACAAATGTATAGATACTAGTCACCATGCCTATACATCGTACTCAACAAGGAGCAAGTAGCAAATAGGACACAACTCCTAATCTCTCAAGCTAAGGTTAGACCAAACACTTACCTCGAACTTCCAAGGCCAACTCAAGCCTCAAAAGCCGTTTTTCCTTTTGAATTTGGCTCCAAATCAATTGTATCTAGACATAATCGACTTAATAACATCAATAAACGCTAAACAATCAAATTTTAATGCTTAATTATAGCTTTCTCATCATTGTTTCCAAAAAGTCAAAAATTGACCCGGGCCCGCTTGGTCTAAATACGAGGTTCGGACCAAAACCCGATTATCCATTCACTCACGAGCCCGAATATACTATTAGTTCCAAAATTCGACCTCAAAATGAGATCTAAATTCCAAATATAAAAAAAGCTCTAAGTCTACCCAAATTCCTAATTTTCTACCTTAAAAATATGATTTAGGCCTAGAAATCTAATGGGTGTCAGTGGAAATTGAAAAAAATGAGTCTAAGATTACATACCTATGAATTGGTGGTGAAATCCCCTTTCCAAAATTGCCCAAGTTGGAATTTGGAATAAGAAGTAATGAAATTTTGATTAAGTCCCATTTTGCTTCTGTTTTAAAAATCACTGGACAGGCCTTCATCGTGTTCGCTATAGGCCGGTCGTGTTTGCGATGAGTTAGGCCACAGTGACCTTTGCGTTATCTACAATGGGCTCACGTTCGCGGAACTTTGACCCCTCAAGCCTTCGCGTTCACAGGCTAGTGGCCGCGTTCGCGTAGAACAAAATATGAATCCCCTCCCCCAAGCCTTTAACCTTACGCGTTAGTGAGTGCTTGGACGCGTTCGCGGAGGGTATTCCCCCCTCAGCCTTGCGTTCGCGTCTCAGGTTTCACGTTTGCCAAGAAGAAATCTGGCACCTGGGAGATTTTCCTTACGCGTTCGCGAGTGGGATCACGCGAACGTGAAGAACAAAATCCTTGGGCACTGAGCAGCCAAAAACCAGCAACTTTTTATGAGTTCAAAACTTTTTGAAACCCATCCGAAACTCACCCGAGCCCTCGGGGCTCCAAACCATGCATACGTACTAACTCAAAACATCATATGAACTTATCTATGCGATCAAGTCGCCAAAATAATGTCTTAAACAACGAATTTAGCATAAAAATCTAAGAAAAATCTCAAAATTTTCAATGTAGGAAATTTTCACAACTACGGGTCCAAATCACCTCAAACGACTTCCATTTCTTACCAAATTTCACAGACTCATCTCGTTTCACATATAAGATCCGTACCGGGCTCCAAAACTAGAATATGGGCCCGATACCATCAATTTCTAAATGCATTTCATTTCCAAACTCACAGAAATTTCAAGAAAATAATTTTCTTTAAAAATTTATTTCTCGGGCTTGGAACCTCAAATTTTGATTCCGGGCATACGCCCAAGTCCTATATTTTTCCACGGTTCCTCCGTCAAATCACGGGTCCGGGTCTGTTTACCCAAAATATTGACCGAAGTCAACTTAAATGCATTTTAAGTCAAAATTTTAACATTTTCACAGATTTTCACATAATAGCTTTTCGTCTATGCGCCCGTACTGTGCACACAAATTGAGGTGATGCTGAAAGAGGTTTTTAATGCCTCGGAACGCATAATTTTTTAAAAACAAGTAATGACCTTTTGGGTTATCGCAATCCAACACTTTTTTGGTCAAACAACAATACCTCTCCTTTAATTTCTTCTGGCTTTGGACCGGGTACGCAAAGGTATATCTTTTATCATCATATAACAATAGCCTTGATGACAAAAGGGAAAAATCTTCGGGTCGCAGCCATTAATATCACTCCATTCGTTTCACTTTGAATGAGTTAGTTTGACTTATCACGGAGTTTAATAAAGAAAATGAAACTTTTGAAACTTGTGTGTAGCCAAGATATTTGTGTGACTATTAAAGTTTCTTATAAAGGATTGGGTAAAATAAAAAATTTAAAATTAAATTATTTAAAAATATAAAAATATGTCATTCTTTCTTAAACGAATTAATAAGTACCCATGCAAATTGAAGTGTATGGGATATTAGTTTCGAACCCAGATTTTCTTTGTAGTTAAGAGTTTGCATGTACTGCACGTAAACAATTATACAATGTACAAAATTGAAATTTCTCAGGAGAAACTAATTCTATTACATTTCTAGAAAATGAAAATGACATTACAAAATTCATCACATTAAAGTGCAAAAATTCCCAAAAAAGTAGGGTCACTAAAAGGATGTACACTGAATCGTTCAATATTATCAGCTCGTCATATAAGCTCATTGCCTATCAAATTATAGTTGAGAAATTTGCAGAATAACTCATCTTACTCAACCAAAGTTGGATACAGATAACAATTTGGTCGAAAAGAAAACGTTAAAAAGGCTTTAAAGAAATATATCAAACATCTCAAAAGACAGTGTGAGAGGACAGTAGAGCCAAAGGGACATGAATATATAATAACTCACCACTATACCTGAAACAACCTATAGCCTGAGGTGAATCTGGCAAACATGCTGATTTTAGAAACTTGGCCAAACAGATTAATAGTCGATTTTAATTTGTTTGAGATTGTAGTGTTAGTTTGTCCTAATTTTTTATCATATTTGATTTTTCCTTTCTTTTAAAGAAAATGACAACATATTTACCATAATTGGATTTTCCTTTTCATAGAAGAAAATTATAAATCTCACATATTTGATTAGTTTTTTTTCTTGAAGAAAAAGGTTTGGACTTTTATAAATTGAGGATCCTTCCTTCTCATTTAGCAATATCCACAATATATTCTCTAACGGATTTGAGAGACTGGTTTAGGGAGAGAATTTTTATACGAAGAGGCCAAAAAAATGAGAAGTTTCCACAATTATGTCCAATTCACTAGAAAAGAAGGTTTCTATTAATCCGTTTGAGGAGCAAAAACATTGAACCAAGTAGGTGGTACCCAGTACAAGAAGTGACAGAAAATAACACCTTAAAACTTATCAGGATATACAAATTTATTTGGAGCCTGTTTGGAAAGCCATCCTTTAATTGAATTTAGGTGTAATTGGGTGTAATTACACAGTTTTAACATCTTTGGCTTACCAAGTAATTATTTGGTCAGCATGTAATTGGGTATAATTGTGTCACGACCCGGATTTTTCACCCTCGGGGGTTGTCATGGCACCTACTAGTATAAGCTAGGAAAGCCGACCATTTGCACAAATGACCTTTTTCCCATTATTTTTTTTATTCTTTAACATGTGTGAATCAACAGTTATAAACAACAGAAATTTAAAGTAAGCAGAAGAAAAGGATAAAACATTTGAGTAAATATCCAATACAACATGTTAAGCAAAATCTACCCAGAACTGGTGTCACGCTTCACTGACAGTCTAGAATTTACTACAAACTAGGTCTGAAAGATAGCTAATACCTTGTTTCTGAAATAAATATATGAAACAGGATGAAGGGATAGAGGGAGACGCCAGGGCCTGCGGACGCCTGCAGGACTACCTCGGAATCTCCAACTGGACTGAAGGCAGCCACCCAAGCTAAGGTTCGAATGTTGCTGCTCCAGGATCTACACACAGTGCAGAGTGTAATATCAGCACAACCGACCCCATGTGCTAGTAAGTGCCTACTCTAACTCCGGTGAAATAGTGACGAGTCTAGCACCAAACTACCAAATAAACCTGTGCAGTTATATTATATACAGCGAAAAAATAAAAGCAAAAATACATAGTTAAGGATGGGAGGAAAAACATGCTGCGGAGGAATATCATGTACTAATAGTAACTCGGGAGGAAAGCGTAAAGATCAATTTAAAATTTCCAGCAGAAAGAATAAGGAAATCATGAAAAATCAATAACCACTTTTATCCTTTATTGTAGCGGCGCGCAATCCGATTCAAATCATAACAACACTGTTACGGCATGCACCCAGTTCCATATAATATATCATTGTTGCAGCGTACAACCCGATCCAAATATAATATTGTTACGGCATGCAACCCGATTCACATATAATATTATTGCGATGTCAAACCTGTTCCATATCATATATCACTGTTGCAGCGTGCAACCCAATCCAAATATAATATTATTGCGGCGTGTAACCCGATCCAAATATAATATTATTGCGGCGTGCAACCCGATCAAAATATACGTGCAACCCGATCCCAATATACAATTCAACACCAATCAAAAAAGAGTCCCGACAAGGGAACAACAATATCCCGGTAAGGGAACCTATAAATATCATAACAAAATCAAGTAACAACAGAAGACCAAAAAATGAACGTAAAAGAAAACATAACTCAATTATCAGCAAGATTCGGAAAAATCAAAACAAGTGCACGGCATCACCCTTCGTACTTTAACACTCTCTTACCAAAACAATAATCATAAGAAATAACGGCAAGGAAATAAATGAAATCCTGACAAGGGAACAATATCAAAAATATCAACATCCCGGCAAGGGAGACAATATAATAACTTTCTTTTCTTTTTCACTTTTACTTCACAACTTGAGTCAATGCTCTATAAGGTTTAATTGTCAGTTATACTTTTACATTTCATTATACAACTTGAGCCATTGCTCCTCAATGTTGAATATCACTATTAGTTCCACGGACTTTGCTCAATAATAAAAATCATCACAAGGCATGAACAACACAAATGAAGTCATGATAATTATATTATAAGACTCACGGGCATGCTTGACACCAACATATAGATACTCGTCACCATGCCTATATGTCGTACTCAACAAATAACACATAGCAAATAGGACACAACTCCTAATCCCACAAACTAAGATTAGACCAAACACTTACCTCGATGTCACGAACACAATTCAAGTCTCAACTATCACTTTACATCTTGATTCCACCACCAATTTACTTGTATATAGCCACAAGCTACATAATTATATCAATAAACGCTAAATGAATCAATTCTAATGCATGAAAATAAGTTTTCTAAAGTTTTTCCCAAGAAGTCAAAAATTGCCCCCGAGACCACATGGTCAAAACCCGAGGTTCGAATGAAAACCCGATTACCCATTCCTCCACGAACCCAAATATATAATTTATTTTTAAATCGAACCTCAAATCGAGGTTCAAATCCCCAAAATTTAAAAAACATAGGTTCTACCCAAAACACCCAATTTTTCTCATGAAAATCATTGATTTTGAGTTGAAATCATGTGAAAAGATGTTAAAAATTGAAGAAAACTAGTTAGAAATGACTTACAATTGATTTGGAGAAGAAATTTTCTTTGAAAAATTGCCCAAGAGTGTTTATGTTTTGAGAAAATATGAAAAATGGCTAAAAATGCATCTAAGTGTCAATTTACAGGTTGCAGGTATCGCAATTGCGACCAGGGTTCGCAATTGCAAACCCAGACTCTGTTATTCTCGCATTTGCGAAGTAACTTATGCATTTGCAAAGTCGCTTTTGCGATAAAACTATCGCATTTGCGACACTAGGGAAATCTCGGCCTCTTCGCAAATGCGATGGCCCTTTCGCATTTGCGGCATCGCTTTTGCGATGACTGCCCGCATTTGTGACCCCAAGGAAGACCAAGTCCCTTTCACATTTGCGGCAATTTTCTCGCATTTGCGAAGCCTGCAGACCTGATCAGAGAAGCTGAAAACCTGCAATTTTCCCAAGTTAAAATTCCACTCCGTGTCCTATCCAAAACTCACCCGAGCCCTCGAGGATCCAAACCAAATATGCACACCAACCTAAAAACATCATATGGACTTGCTTGTGCATTCAAATTACCTAAATAACATCAAAAACTATGAATTTACCATCAAAATCATGAAATTACTTAAGAACATCAAATGTTCCAATTTTTCTCAATATAAGGTCTGATTTACGTCATTTCAAGTCCGTTTCTTATCAAATTTTACATATTTAACTTAAATCACATATAAGACCGGTACTGGGCTCTGAAACTAGAATACGGGTCCGGGTTCGTTTACCTAAAATGTTGAGCGAAGTCAACTTAAATTCATTTTA
The DNA here is from genome assembly GCA_026770625.1 of Nicotiana glauca. Classification (NCBI taxonomy): domain Eukaryota; kingdom Viridiplantae; phylum Streptophyta; class Magnoliopsida; order Solanales; family Solanaceae; genus Nicotiana; species Nicotiana glauca. Next base: position 199,215 of record MU773962.1, read on the forward strand.
AAGGCAAAATTTATTATTTTTACTGATTTTCACATAATGGCTTTCTGGCCACGCGCCCGGACTGCATACGCAAATCGAGGTAAGATAGAACGAGTTCTTTAAGGCCTCGGAACACAGAATTTATTTCTAAAACAAGCGATGACCTTTTGGGTCATCACATTCTCCACCTCTAAAACAACAGTTTGTCCTCGAACGGACATAAGAAGGAAGTACCTGAGTCGGGGAAAAGATGGGGATAACGGCATCGCATATTGGACTCAGACTCCTAGGTCGATGCCTTAGCAGGATGACCTCTCTATTGACCAGGAACAAAAGGAAAACTCTTCGATCTCAACTGACGAACCTGCCGGTCTAGAATAGCTACTGGCTCCTCCTTATAGGATAAGTTCTTGTCCAAATGGAAAGTGATGAAATCTAACACGTGGATGGATCGCCGTGATACTTCCGAAGCATGGACACATGAAACACTGGATGCACGACTGATAAGATCGGCGGCAACGCAAGTCTATAAGCCACCTCTCCCACTCGATCAAGAATCTCAAGCAGGCCAATGAACCTAGGGCTAAACTTGCCCTTCTTTCTAAATCTCATCACCCCCTTCATAGGCGACACTCGAAGCAATACCCGCTCACCGACCATGAATGCCAAATCACGAAACTTACGGTCGGCATAACTCTTTTGCCTGGACTGAGCTATACGAAGCCTATCCTGAATGATCCTGACCTTGTCCAAGGCATCCTGTACTAGATCTGTACCTAACAACCGAGCCTCTCTTGGCTCAAATCATCCAACCAGTAACTGACACCGCCTACCATACAACGCCTCATAAGGATCTGTTGTTGTAGGAAAACTCTACTAAAGGCAAAAATCGATCCCCACGAGCCTCCAAAGTCAATGACACAAGCTCGGAGCATGTCCTCCAAAATATGAATGGTCCGCTCGGAATGCCAGTCTATCTGAGGATGAAACGATGTGCTCAACTCAACCCGTGTGCCTAACTATTGATGAACTGCTCTCAATAAATGTGAGTTAAACTGCGTACCTTAATCCGAAATAATGGATACGAGCATACCATGAAGACGAATAATCTATCGGATATAGATCTCAGCTAACCTCTCAAAAGAATAGGAGACGGCCACAGGAATGAAATGTGCTGACTTGGTCAGCCTATCAACAATAACCCACACTACGTCAAACTTCCTTTGAGTTCGTGGGAGTCCAACAACGAATCCATAGTAATACGTTCCCACTTCCACTCAAGAATATCAATCTTCTGGAATAAACCACCAAGCCTCTGATGCTCGTACTCAACCTGCTGACAATTCAAACACCGAGCCACATATGCAATGATATCCTTCTTCATCTTTCTCCACAAATAATGCTGCCACAGATCCTGATACATCTTCGTGGTGCCCGAATGAATAGAGTACCGGGAACTATGGGTCTCCTCTAAAATCAACTCCCGAAGCCCATCCATATTTGGCACACAAACTTGACCGTACAGCCTCAAAAATCCATCATCTCCTAAGGTAACCTGCTTGGCACCTCCGTGTTGCACCGAGTCTCTAAGGACACATAAATGAGGATCATCATAATGTCGATCTCGGATACGCTCCAATAATGAAGAACGAGAGACTGTGCAAGCTAACACACGGCTAGGCTCAGACTCATCCAAAGTAAGTGGTCTCTTGCCGACCACAATATAAGCAAGACTGCCCATACTGGCTGACTTCCTACTCAAAGCATTGGCCACCATATTGGCCTTTCCCGAATGATATAAGATGGTGATATCATAGTCCTTTATTAGCTCCAACCACCTTCTCTACCTCAAATTTAGCTCCTTCTGCTTGAACAAATATTGTAGACTCTTGTGATCCATGAACACCTCACCGACACGCCATATAGATAATGCCTCCAAATCTTCAACGCGTGGACAATGACTGCTAACTCCAAATCATGAACCGGGTAGTTCTTCTCATGAATCTTCAACTGTCGCAAAGCGTAGGCAATGATCTTGCTATCCTGCATCAATATCGTACCAAGTCCAATATGAGATGCATCACAATAAATTGTATATGGCCCTGAACCTGTAGGCAAAACCAACACTGGCATCGTAGTCAAAGCTGTCTTGAGCTTCTGAAAGCTCGTGTCACACTCGTCCGACCACCGGAACTGGTCACCCTTCTGGTTCAACCTAGTCATTGGGGCTGCAATAGATGAAAAACCATCCACAAACCGATGATAATATCCTACCAAACCCAAGAAACTCTGGATCTCTGTAGCTGATGCTGGTCTAGGCCAGTTCTTGACTGCCTCTATCTTCTTCGGATCTACCTGAATACCCTTTGCTGATACAACATGACCCAGGAATGAAACTGAACTTAGCCAGAACTTGCACTTCAAAAACTTGGTATACAACTAATTGTCTCTGAAAATCTGAAGAACCACTCTAAGATGTTGCTCATGCTCCTCTCGACTGCGGGAATAGATCAAAATATCATCAATGAAGACTATCACGAATGAATCCAGGTAAGGCCTGAACACTCGGTTCATCAAATGCATAAAAGTTGTTGGGGCATTTGTCAACCCGAATGACATCACCAAGACCTCATAATGCCCGTACCGAGTGCGGAAAGCTATCTTAGGGACATCGGATGCACTAACCCTCAATTGATGGTAGCCAGATCTCAAGTCAATCTTCAAAAATACCTTGGCACCCTGAAGTTGATCAAACAAATCATCAATCCTCGGCAACAGATACTTATTCTTAATTGTAACCTTGTTCAAATGTCGGTAATCAATACACATTCTTATCGATCCATCCTTCTTCTTAACAAACAACACCGGCGCAGCCCAAGGCGAAACACTAAGTCTAATGAACCCTTTTTTAAACAAGTCTTGCGACTGCTCCTTCAACTCTCTTTCAACTCAGGCGTGGCCATACGATACGGCGGAATAGAAATGGGCTGAGTGCTCGAAGCCAAATCAATACAGAAGTCAATATCCCTGTCGGGTGGCATACCCTGCAGGTCTGAAGGAAATACCTCAGGAAACTCACGGACAATAGGCATAGAATCAATAGAAAGAACCTCAGTACTAGAATCACGAACATAGGCCAAATAGGCCAAACACCTCTTCTCGACCATACGATGAGCCTTCATATATGAGATAATACTACGGGTAGAATGACTAGGAGTCCCTCTCCACTCTAAACGCGGTAAACCCGGCAAGACAAAGGTCACAGTCTTGCCATGACAGTCCAAGATAACATGGTAAGGTTATAACCAGTCCATCCCCAATATGACATCAAAATCAACCATGTCCAAAAGTAACAAATCTATATGAGTCTTAAGACCCCCAATCACTACTACACATAAACGATGGACACGATCTACCATTATAGAATCACCCACCAGTGTTGACACGATCTACCATAATAGAATCACCGACTGGTATGGACACATATGCAGGAGCACTCAAAGAATCCCTAGACCTGTGATAACTACATCGGAAACCTCAACCTCAGGTCTGACTGGAAGAGCATAACATCGGGTCTGGGCCCCAGCACTCTGAACTACATCTCTGGGATGCCCTGCTACTGGCTGGCCCCCACCCCTAGTGGCCTGACCTCCACCTCTAACACCTCTACCTCCACCTCTAACTGGGCTGAAGGCAGTCACCCAAGCTAAGGTCCGAATATTGTTGCTCTGGGATTTGCACACAGTGAAGAATGTAGTATCAGCACAACCGACCCTATATGTTGGTAAGTGTCTAGCCTAACTCTGGCGAATTAGTGACAAGGCTAGGACTAGACTACCAAATAAACATGTGCAGTTATATCATATACAGCAAAAAAATAAAAGCAGAATATACAGTTAAGGATGGGAGGGGGAACATGCTGCGGAGGAATATCATGTACCAATAGTAACTCAGGAGGAAAGCATAAAGAACAATTTAAAATTTGCAGCAGAAAGAATAAGGAAACCGTGACAAATTAATAACCACTTTTATCCTTTATTGTTGCGTCGCGCAACCCGATACAAATTATAAAAATATTGTTGCGATGTGCAACCCATTCCATATCGTATATCACTGTTGCGGAGTGCAACCCGATCCAAATATAATATTATTGCGGCATGCAACCCGATCCATATATAATATTGTTGCGGAGTGCAACCTATTCCATATCATATATCACTGTTGCGGCATGCAACCCAATCCAAATATAATATTATTGCGGCATGCAACCCGATCCCAATATACAATTCAACACCAATCACAAAAGAGTCCTGACAAGGGAAAACAATATCCCGGCAAGGGAACCAATAATTATCATAACAAAATCAAGCAACAACAGAAGACCAGTAAATGAACGTAAAAGAAAACATAATTCAATTATCATCAAGATTCGGAAAAATCAAGACAAGTGCATGGCATCACCCTTCGTGCTTTAACACTCTCTTACCAAAACAATAATCACAAGAAATAAGGGCAAGGAAATAAATGAAATCACAATGAAATCCCTGCAAGTGGACAATCTCAAAAACATCAACATCCCGGCAAGGGAGACAATATAATAACTCCCTTTTCTTTTTCACTTTTACTTCACAACTTGAGCCAATGCTCTATAAGGTTCAATTTCCAATTATACTTTCACATTTCATTATACAACTTGAGCCAACGCTCCTCAATGTTCAAATATCACTATTACTTCTACGGAATTTTCTCTACAATAGAAATCATCACAAGGCATGAACAATACAAACGAAGTCATGATAATCATATTATAAGACTCACGGGCATGCTTGATACTAACGTATAGATATTCGTCACCATGCCTATACGTCGTACTCAACAAATAACACATACCAAATAGGAAACAACTCCTAATTCCTCAAGCTAAAGTTAGACCAAACACTTACCTTGATGCCAATAACACAATTCAAGTCTCAACTATCATTTTACCTCTTGATTCCACCACCAATTCGCTCGTATCTAGCCACAAGTTACTTATTTACATCAATAAACGCTAAATGAATTAAATCTAATGCATAAAAATAAGCTTTTTAAAGTTTTTCCCAAGAAGTCAAAAGTCGCCCTCGAGCCTACATGGTCAAAACCCGAGGTTTAAACCAAAATCCGATTATCCATTCTCCCACGAACCCATTTATATAATTTATTTTGAAATAGGATCGCAAATCGAGATCTAAATTCCTAAATTTTGAAAAACTTAGGTTCTACCCAAAATACTCAATTTTTCCCATAAAAATTATTGATTTTGAGTTGAAATCATGTGAAAAGATGTTAAAGATTGAAGAAAACTAGTTAGAAATGACTTACAATTATTGGAGAAGAAATTTTCTTTGGAAAATCGCCCAAGAGAGTTTATGTTTTGAAAAGATATGAAAAATGGCTGAAAATGCATCTAAGTGTAAATTTACAGGTTGCAGGTATCGCAATTGCGGCCAAGGTTCGCAATTGCAGCCAAGGTTCGCAATTGCGAACCCAGACTCTGCTATTCTCGCATTTGCAAAGTGACTTACGCATTTCCAAAGTCGCTTTTGTGATAAAACTGTGGGGAAATCCGGGCCTCTTTGAAAATGTGATGGCCCTTTCGCATTGCGGCATCTCTTTTGCGATGACTGCCTCACATTTGCGACCCCAAGGAAGACCAAGTCCCTTTCGCATTTGCGGCAATTTTCTCGCATTTGCGAAGCCTGCAGACCTGATCATACTAGCTGAAAACCTACAATTTTCCAAAGTTTAATTCCACTCCGTGGCTTATCCAAAATTCACCTGAGCCCTTGGGGATCCAAACTAAACATGCACACCAACCTATAAATATAATATGGACTTGCTCGTGCATTTAAATCACCAAAATTACATCAACAACTATGAATTTAGCATCAAAATCATGAAATTACTTAAGAACATCAAATTTTCCAAATTTTCTCAATATAAGGTCCGATTCACGTCATTTCAAGTCCGATTCTTACCAAATTTTACAGACTCAACTTTAATCACATATAAGACCGGTACCAGACTCTGAAACCAGAATACGGGCCCGGTACCATCAAATTACAAATACATTGTATTTCCAAAACTCATAAATAATTCCAAAAAATAATTTTCTTTAAAAATTCGTTTCTCGGGCTTGGGACCTCGGAATTCAATTCCGGGCATACGCTCAAATCCCATATTTTCCTATGGACCCTCCGGGGCCATCAAACCACGGGTTCCGGTCCGGGTCCGTTTACCCAAAATGTTGACCGAAGTCAACTTAAATTTATTTTAAAAGCAAAATTTATTATTTTTCACAGATTTTCACATAATGAATTTTGAGCCGCGCGCTCAGACTGTACACGTAAATCAAGGTGAGATAGAAAGAGGTTTTTAAGGCCTTAAAATACATAATTTATTTCTACAACAAGTGATGAACTTTTTGGCCATCACAAATTGAGGGGGTGTAATTACACTTTACAATTCTCAAGTGGAAGCTGAGAATTGCTGGTAATTACATGGTGTAATTACCAAGTTATTTTTGAATATCTTTTCTTTTTAATTTACTTTTTGGTTTCTATTCTTTTTTATTTTTATTATTATTTTAAAGTTTTTAACTTCTTCTATTTTTCAAATATTATTTTTTTATATCCGTATTTATCATTTTCCAATCTTTACTTCACGGGTTTCAATATAATTTCTCATATTTTATTTATTTCTTAATTATTTTTATTTATTATTATTAGATTTAGCTATGTTGTTATTCTAATTTTCCTAAAAAGTTATACCCCGTAATCTTAAAAAAAAATAAGTCGTCCATAAACTTGACTTACAATGAGTGATGCCATTAAAGTTAAACTTTATTATTTGATGAGATTATATGCAAACTTAACTATGTTAAAATGATATATTACTTTTTAGTATTTAAGTAATATTCAACCTTTATTTTTTGTGATTCCATGTAGTTTCTCATACTTTTTCTTCTTCATTTAGCATAATTGTGTTATTATTCTAGTTTTGAAACTACTCCTCCTAATATTAGAAATAATGAATTATTAATAAACTTAGCATATAATAAGTGATGTCATTAAAATAGGATTTCATTGTTGAATGAGGTTATAGACTTATGTTTTCCTTTTCTTTTAAATTATATTTACTTAAATTATGTTGAAACTTATTTTATGTTATGTTGTAACTTTACATAAGAGTATTACGTCAAAAAAATGGATTTTGGATTTTATATTATATTTTCGCTTTTATTTTATTTGCTTTATTAGTATTCACTTATTAATCCAGAGCGCATGCCATTCATTTTTCAGTTAAAGTTGATAGATTATTTTTTTGTAAAATATGTTTGAGTAATGTTATGACATTATATTTATAAATATTAATTATTTTATCAAGCATACAGTCCATGATGCTCTTACATTAAAGTAGAATATTATTAATTTTAAATATATCAATTATTTTTACAATAATAGTTACAGATATATGATAAGTAACTAACATATTTTCAAGAAGAAATATCTATTTTAAATGTCAAATTTAATATTATTTATAAATGCATATATTTGTTAAACCCTAAATTTTTATTTTTGATAATTAATTTTATATTTAAAATTTAATTGCAACCAAACAGGTTATTGTACTAAGCTGTGTGATTACTATCCTAGTAATTAAACCAATTCTAATTACCATGTGACTTTTCAAATAGACTCTTGAGGTGATTTGAAAAGCTACAGAAATCAATTTCATTTTTTTGAAGGGTAATCCTCTATGTCACTTAAAAGAGGGAAAAAAAGGTTTCACAATAATAGGAATAAGAATAAAAAAAAAACTTAAAGTAACTAATTAAATAGTTCAAGGGGTTAATACGCAACAGTAGGTGTAAATTGTCATTTCCAAAATCCCTTTCACTAAACAGTAGCCTTTCAATGTAACGACCCACCTGGTCGTTTTGCCTTTTAGAACTTTGTTCCCTCAAATAAAACTTTTCGTGCCTGCTTTAGCTAATTTACGACTTGCGGGGACGGTTGGTTTGGAATTTGAAAGAGTTTTGGGTGAAATATGTCCATTTCATTCCTTAGGATTTTTTTAAATGACTAAGCTTGACTTTGGTCAACATTTTAAGCAAACGGACCCGAATTCATGATTTGACGGTCCCGGAGGATCCGTAGGAAAATATGGGACCTGGGCATATGCTCGGAATCGAATTCCGAGGTTCCTAGCCCAAGTAATAAATTTTTATTAGAAATTATTAATCTAAAGTTTTAAGGATTTAAAGAGACTAAGTAATCATTGATTTCCTAGGTATCGGGCTCATATTTTGGTTCTGAAGCCCAGTACACATCCGAAATATTATTTAAGACTTGCCTATAAAATTTGATGTCAATCCGAGTAGTTTTAGGGTTTTTGGCACGTTGAAGGAAAATTAAGAACTTGAAGTTCATAACTTTGATTCATTTGGTTTTAGGAGATGATTTCTAGATTTAGCGTTATTTTGGGTGTTCCGAAGGTTCGAGTAGGCATGTCTTGTGATTCCAGACTTGTTGGTATGTTCGGCGGGGCCTGGGAGCCTCGAGCGTCAATCGGACGAGGCTCGAGTGAAGTGGGAATTTTGGGAAAGGCCTGAAGAGTTGTTGCTTCTGTCATAATCGCATCTGCGGTTTTTGGACCGCAGATGCAGCACTTCGATCACAGAAGTGTCCAAGGAGGCCAAGCCAGGAACCGCAAATGCGGCTCCCAAGCCGCAGAAGCGGCTCCGCATATGCGGCTCCCAGACCGCATATGCAGCGCAGATGCGGAAATCGCTGGGGCAGTGAGGTTCATTTAATACGAGTTCAAGACCATGTTTATCACATAAGACACTTTTCCATTGGCGATTTTGGGAGCTTTGGAGAGAAGACTTCCACTTAGCATTGTGAGTTTGGGATCGTTCGGCTCCGAATTGAGGGTTTGGGCTTGTACTCGGCATTTGAAGTATACTTTGGAGCGAGGTAAGTCTCCTTTCTAACTTTGTAAGAGGGAATTGTCCCCATAGATATAATAATTGAGAAATTTCTACTAAATGTGGGGGTTACGTACTCACTAGGTGACGAGAGTCCATGCATAGCTACTATGATGTTAATTGCTTAGGTAGCATAGGACCCACATCATGCCTAAATTGTGAATATCTCCATATTAACTTGCTAATCTGATCGTTTATGATATGCTAGAGACTTGGAAAGAAATAAAGGTGAACATGTGAACTTGTTGAACCCTTGTAAGAATTTATTTGTATATAAATGCGCCTTCGTGTGTATTCTTGATATTTCTTGATATTTATGGATCGGGCCAATCTCCTCGGTGAAAAAAGATGCATCTATGGTTCGTGTCGTTCGACCCTGGGCAGTGCACAATTTACTTTCTGTTGGAGCGGGCTGTCGACCTCGGCATAATGTGCACATGATATCTATTTGAAATATTATAAACAATTGTTATGCAAATACTTCAAAATGTAGATAGCTAACTGGAATATTGTTAAGAACATGATCTTTACCTCTTGCTATAAACCGTTGATTAAATGATGACCCACATGTTTAGCATAGCACTTCATTATCTTGTTTGACCCTAGTAAGTATCAAGTCAACCTCTCGTCTCAACTTCTTCGAGATTAGACGGGATACCTACTGGGTACATATTATTTATGTAATCATACTACACTTCTGTACTTAATTGTATAGGGTCTGAGGCAGGTTCATCTGGCTACCAGTCGGGCGCATACCACTGAGCAGATTTGAGAATCCTACGGTGAGCTGCTTTCCCTTCCGTGTTGTTCAACAGTTTGAAGGAGTTTTCTTATATATTTATGCTACCTATTCTGTTCAGATAGTAAGATAGTGTATCTGTTGTGTATTCTACTAGTTGCCCACTACTTGTGATACCAGGTCTTGGCACACACATTTGTAGATGTTATTATTTTGGGGTTATATGATTATTATGATTTTTATCATCATTTCTACGCTATTTCCAACTTAAAGAATTATTTCAACTATTTTTGGGGTTAAAGTGATCGAAAGTTTAATTAGTATTTTCCTCGATGGCGTCGGGCGCCATCATGACCTGCTATGGAATTGGGTCATGATAATGTTATCAGAGCACTAGGTTCATGTAGGTCTGACAAGTCATGGGCAAACCTAATAGAGTCTTGTAGATCGGTACGGAGACGTCTGTATTTATCTTCGAGAGACTATAGGTATTAGGAAGAACTACTCTTTATTCATTCCTATCGTGCAGTGGTTGGTTTACTAAATTTCCCATTTTCTATTCTCTCATAGACAGTAAGGACACGCATGGCCGATGTTCCAGACCCAGGGGAAGCTGCTCCCCCCGTTGCTCGAGGACAAGGCAGAGGTCAAGAGAGGGCACTGACCCATGGTAGGGGACGAGGGCATCCTAGAGTGATTCTAGTAGCACCACCAGCGGATCCTACGGGAGATACTATTATTGAGGAGCAGGGTGAGGTGTCCGCAGCTGAGCCCACCCCGGCAGACTTTATGACAGCACCGGGATTTCAGGAGGTTATGGGTCGTATGCTTCGGTTCATGGATTCTATGACTCAGGCTGGTTTATTTCCAGCCGATCTAGCTACCTCGCAGGCAGGAAGGGTTGCACAGACCCCTACTGCCCAGGCCCCTGGACATGAAGCTGCAGTATATCAGGCCCCTGGTGCACTACCCGTAGATGGGGCCCAGCCAGTTGCTGCAGTGGCACCTCTGCTCAGGCCAACTGCAGACGGTGATCCGCAAAATTTATTGGATAGATGGACTAGGCTTCACCCCTATCTTCGGGGGTGAGCGACATGAGGATGCCTAGGATTTCATCGACAGGTGCAGGGACAGACTATATAACATGAGGATATTGGAGTCCCATAGAGTTGACTTCACTACTTTTCAACTAGAGGGCAGGGCCCGTAGGTGGTAGCAGTCCTATACTCTTGGCAAGCCAGCAGGTTCTCCTCCCCTCACTTGGGGTCATTTCACACAGTTATTCCTGGATCGGTACATTCCAACCTCCGAGAAGAAAGATCTGCGGTATCAGTTTGAGCATCTTGAGTAGGGGCAGATGTCGGTGACCGATTATGAGGCGAGGTTCTCTTAGTTTTCTCGCCATGAACTCATGATACTTCCCACATATGTAGAGAGAGTGCGGAGATTTGTTGCGGGGTTGCACCCCACTATCCGATCTGGTATGACCCGAGAGGTAAAGATGGGTACATGGTATCAGCTAGTGGTTGAGATTGCTCACAGGATTGAGGGATATAGTCAGAGGGGTAGAGAGCAGATGTAGCAGGATAAGAGGGCTAGATTCTCCAGAGAGTTCAGAGGTGCCCCGGCTAGGGGTAAAGGTCAGTTTGGGAGGGGTCAACCCAATAGGCCCCCATTTTCAGCACCACCACCTGCTCGGGGTGCTCCAGCGCACCTCTATTTCAGCGTCATGCCAGAGAGTTCTTATCGCTCGCTAGCTATTCAGGGTTCCTCCAGTGGGTATTCAGGTCCTCTGGATTCTTCTGGTTCCTATTTTAGTGCTATGCCGGAGAATTTATATCGCTCACCGGTCATCTAAGCTTCTTCTAGTGGATCTACAGGCTTTTAGAGTCAGCCATCAGGACAGCAGGTCGTCGTACCGTGTAGTTGTTTTGAGTGTGGAGACCCTGGTCATATGAGGATATACTGCCCCAGACTTCGGGGAAAAGCAGTGCAGCAGGCTAGCAGCCCATGATTTCAGCACCAGTTGCCTAGCCACCTAGAGGTGGAGGGCAGTCTAGTAAGGGTCATCCTATAGGTGGAGGTCAGACAGGGAGAGGTTAGCCAGCTACTGCTCAGTCAAGTGGGGGCCAGCCAGCTGGTGCTCCAGCTAGATTCTATGCTCTTCCACCTAGGCCAGATGCATTGGCCTCAGACGACACCATCACAGGTATTATTTCCATCGGTGGTAGAGATGCCTCAGTATTATTTGACCTAGGGTCTACTTATTCATATGTATTATCTTTTTTTACTCATTTACTGGTTATTTCTCCTGAGCCTTTGGCCACTCTTGTTCATATGTCCACTCTTGTGGGTGATTCTGTGGTTGTGGATCGAGTCTACCGGTCCTGTGTTGTCACGTTCTATGACTTTGAGACTAGAGCAGACCTCATGTTGCTTGATATGATCCATTTTGAGGTCTTCCTTGGCATGGAATGGTTATCTTCATGTCACGTCATCCTAGATTGCCATTCCAAGACTATTTCACTAGTAATGCCAAGGTTGCCGAGATTGGAGTGGAAGGGTTCCACAGTTGATACACCTAGTCGGGTTATTTCTTTCCTAAAGGCTCGGCATATGGTCGAGAAGGCGTGTTTGGCTTATCTAGATTATGTTTGGGGTACCACAGCAGAGTCCTCGACGATTGATTCAATTCTAGTGGTTCGAGAGTTTGCTGATGTTTTTCCTTCTAACCTTCCTGGCATTCCACCGGATCGTGATATTAATTTCTGTATCTATTTGGCTCCAGGCACCCAGCCTATATCTATTCCACCATACCATATGTCTCCTAAGGAGTTGAAATAATTAAAGGAGCAGCTTGAGGAGTTGTTGGCAAAGGGGTTTGTTAGGCCTAGTGCGTCACCTTTGGGTGCACCAGTGTTATTCGTGAAGAAGAGCGATGGGACTATGCGGATGGGCATTGATTACCTCCAGTTGAACAAAGTCACCATCAAGAACAAGTATATGTTGCCTCGTATCGATGATTTGTTTGATCAGTTGCAGGGTGCTATGGTGTTTTCTAAGATAGACCTGAGGTCAGGGTATCATCAGTTGAAGATTTGGGACTCTGATGTTCCGAAGATTACGTTCCAGACTAGATATGGCCATTATGAGTTTTTGGTGATGTCCATGGATTTGATGAATATGGTGTTCAGGCCTTATATTGATTCATTTGTTATTGTCTTTATTCATGACATCTTGATATATTCTTGCAGGCTGGGAGAGCACGACCAGCATTTGAGAGTAGTGCTTCAGACCTTGCGGGAACAGAAGTTATATGCTATGTTCTCCAAGTGCGAGTTTTGGCTAGAGTCAGTGGCATTCTTGGGACACGTTGTGTCAAGAGAGGGTATTAAGGTGGATCCCAAGAAGATCGAAGCAGTTCATAGTTGGCCAAATCCTACTTTAGTGACTGAGATCAGGAGTTTCCTGGGGCCGGCAGGTTATTACCGGTGATTCGTGCAGGGCTTTTCATCTATTGTGTCACCTTTAACTAGATTGACCCAAAAGGGTGCCCCTTTCCGTTGGTCCAATGATTGTGCGGAGAGCTTCCAGAAGCTCAAGATAGCTTTGACTACAGCACCAGTTCTTAAATTGCCTTCCGGCTCGGGGATATATACGGTGTATTGTGTCGCTTCACGTGTTGTTTTGGGATGTGTATTGATGCAGGAGGGGAGAGTTATCGCATATGCTTCGCTTCAGCTGAAGATTCATGAGAAGAATTATCCTGTGCACAATCTAGAGTTAGTCGTGATTATTCATGCTCTTAAGATATTGAGGCATTATCTGTATGGGTTGTCATGTGAGGTTTACACCGATCATTGTAGCTTGCAGCATTTATTCAAGTAGAGGGATCTTAATTTGAGGCAGTGTAGGTGGCTTGAGTTACTGAAGGATTATGACATCACCATTCTTTATCATCCAGGCAAGGCGAATGTGGTCGCGGATGCCTTGAGTAGAAAGGTGGAGAGTATGGGTAGCTTGACATTCATTCCAGCAACAGAGAGACCACTAGCTTTGAACATTCAGTCCTTGGCTAATAGGCTTGTGAGGTTGGACATTTCAGAGCTCAACCGAGTTTTGGCGTGTGTAGTCGCTCAGTCTTCATTATTAGGATAGATCAAGGCCCAGCAGTTTGATGATCCATATTTGGCTGCTGTTAGGGAGACAGTGCTTCAGGGAGGTGCAAGGAGGGTCCTATTGGCGAGGATGGTGTTTTGCGACTCCAGGGTCATCTATGTATTCCTAATGTTGATGGTCTGAGGAAGAGGATCCTAGAGGAGACACACAGTTTGCGGTATTCTATTCACCAGGGAGCTACGAAGATGTATCGCAATTTAAGGCAGCATTATTGGTGGCGGAGGATGAAGAAAGACATAGTGGAGTGTGTGGCTAAATGTTTGAATTGCCAGCAGGTCAAGTATGAGCACCAGAGGCCGGGTGGCCTACTTCAGCAGATGCCTATCCCGGAATGGAAATAGGAGCGTAATACCATGGATTTCGTAGTGGGGTTACCGCAGACTTTGCGAAAGTTTGATTCAGTGTGGGTTATTATTGATAGGTTGACCAAGTTGTCTCACTTCATTCCAGTGGCGAATACTTATACAGCGGAGAGGTATGCTCAGATCTATATTTGGGAGATAGTCCGGTTGCACGGTGTGCCTGTTTCCATCATATCAGACAGAGGCCCTCAGTTCACTTCTAATTTCTGGAGAGCCGTTCAGAGTGGGTTGGGACCCCGGTTAGAGCTCAGCACAGCATTCCATCCTCAGAATGACAGGTAGTCGGAGCAGACAGTTCATATTTTAGAGTATATGCTTAGAGCATGTGTGATTGACTTTAGAGGATAGTGGGATCATTTCTTGCCCTTGGCGGAGTTTGCATATAACAACAGCTATCAGTCCAGCATTGAGATGGCTCCATACGAGGCTCTATATGGTCGCCGTTATTGTTCTCCTATCAGATGGTTCGAGCCCGGTGAGGCTAAGTTGTATGGTACTGATTTGGTACAGGATGCCTTGAATAAGGTGAAGTTTATTCAGGATAGGCTTCGCACAACTCAGTCCAGACAGAAGAGTTACGCGGATCAAAAGGCACAGTATGTATCATTTATGGTTGGCGAGAAGGTTCTCTTGAAAGTCTCGCCCATGAAGGGCATTATGATGTTTGGGAAGAAGGGTAAGTTGAGCCCAAGGTTTAAAGGCCCCTTTGAGGTGTTGAGGAAAGTTGGGGAGGTTGCCTATGAGCTTTCATTAGCCCCCCAGCTTATCGGGAGTTCATCCGATTTTTCATGTGTCGATGCTCCGGAAGTACCATGTCCACTTTTCCCATGTGTTAGACTTCAGTACTATTCATGTGGATGAGAGCTTGGGTTATGAGGAGGATCTAGTTGCTATTGTTGATAGACAGGATCACCATTGAGATCCAAGAGGATTTCTGTGATAAGGGTCCAATGGAGGGGCCAACCAGTCGAGGAGGCGACCTGGGAGTTCGAGGAGGACATAAGGAGCAGATATCCCCATTTATTCAGCAGCTCAGGTACTTTTCTATGTCTGTTCGAGGACGAACGTTTGTTTAAGAGATGGAGAATGTAACGATCCTCTTGGTCGTTTTACCTTTTAGAACCATGTTCCCTTAAATAAAACTCCACGTGCCTGCTTTTGCTAATTTACGACTTGCGGGGACGGTTGGTTCGGGATTTGGAAGAATTTTGGGTGAAATATACCCATTTGATTCCTTAGGATTTTCTTAAATGACTAAGCTTGACTTTGGTCAATATTTTGAGCAAACGGATCCAAATTTATAATTTGATGGTCCCGGAGGGTCCGTAGGAAAATATGGGACCTAGGCGTATGCCCGGAATCGAATTCTGAGGTTCCTAGCCTGAGTAATGAATTTTTATTAGAAATTATTAATATAAAGTTTTAAGTATTTAAAGAAACCATGTAATCATTGATTTCCTAGGTATCAGGCTTGTGTTTTGGTTCCGAAGCCCGGTACAGATCCGTAATATTATTTAAGAATTGCCTGTAAAATTTGATGTCAATCCGAGTAGTTTTAGAGCATTTTGGCCCGTTGGAGGAAAATTAAATACTTAAAGTTCATAAGTTTGATTCATTTGGTTTTAGGGTATGATTTCTAGATTTAGCGTTGTTTCGGGTGTTCCGAAGGTTCGAGTAGGTCCGTCTAGTGATTCTAGACTTATCGCTATGTTTGGATGGGGCCCGAAATCCCCGAGCGTCAATCGGACGAGGCTCGAGTGAAGTGGAAATTTTGGGAAAGGCCTGAGGAGCTGCTACTTCTGCCATAACCGCATCTGCGGTTCTTGGACAGCAGATGCGGCACATCGATCGCAGAAGCGGCCAAGGAGGCCAAGCCAGGACCGCAGATGCGGCTCCCAAGCCGCAGAAACGGCTCCGCATATGCGGCTTCTGGCCCTGAGACCGCTAATGCGGTCCCAGACTTCCCTCTCCTTTTTCGCAGATGTGGTCCCCTGACCGCAGATGCGGAAATCGCTGGGCAATGAGGTTCGTTTAATACGAGTTCTAGACCATTTTTATCACATATACACTTTTCCATTGGCATTTTGGGAGCTTTGGAGAGAAGACTTCCACTTAGCATTGTGAGTTTGGGATTGTTCGGCTCCGAATTAAGGGTTTGGGCTTGTACTTGGCATTTGAAGTATACTTTGGAGCGAGGTAAGTCTCCTTTCTAACCTTGTAAGAAGGAATTGTCCCCATAGGTATAATAATTGAGAAATTTCTACTAAATGCGGGGACTACGTACGCACTAGCTGATGAGAGTCCGTGCGTAGATACTATGATGTTAATTTCTTGGATAGTCTAGGACCCACATCATGCCTAAATTGTGAATATCTCCATATTAACTTGCTAATATGATTGTTTATGATATGCTAGAGACTGGGAAAGAAATAAAAGTGAACATGTGAACTTGTTGAACCCTTGTAAGAATTTATTTGTATATAAATACGCCTTCGTGTGTATTCTTGATGTTTCTTGATATTTATGGATCGGGCCGATCGCCTCGGTGAAAATAGATGCATCTATGGTTCGTGCCGTTCTACCCTCCGGAGTGCACAGGTCACTTTCTATTGGAGCGGGCCGTCGACCTCAGCATAAAATGCGCATGCTATCTATGTGAAAGATTATAAACAATTGTTATGCAAATACTTCGAAATGTAGATAGCTAACTGGAATATTGTTAAGAACATGATCTTTACCTCTTGCTATAAACTGTTGATTAAATGATGACCCACATGCTTAGCATAGCACTTCATTATCTTGTTTGACCCTAGTAAGTATGAAGTCGACCTCTCGTCTCTACTTCTTCGAGATTAGACGGGATACTTACTGGGTACATATTATTTATGTACTCATACTACACTTTTGTACTTAATTTTACAGGGTCTGAGGTAGGTACATCTGGCTATCAGTCGGGCGCGCACCACTGAACAGATTTGAGACTCCTATGGTGAGCTACTTTTCCTTCCGTGTCGTTCAGCAACTTGAAGGAGTTTTCTTATGTATTTATGTTGTCTATTCTGTTCAGACGGTAGGATAGTGTATTTTGTTATGTATTCTACTAGTTGTCCACTACTTGTGACATCAGGTCTTGGCACACACATTAGTAGATGTTATTATTTTGGGGTTGTATGATTATTATGATTTTTATCATCATTTCTAGGTATTTATTTAGGAGAATATCATTGGGAGAATGACACAGTTACCCATAAAAACAAAATTATTTAGGTACTTATTTTTGTCTATTCATTTATTTTTCTACCCATAAATTAATTACATTTTCTACCCATAGTAGTTTTTGTGTGGAAATTTTTCGTTATCCTCCAATTCTTTTTTAGTTCTATGTTTCTTTTCTTCTTCTTTTTTCTTTTTTTTTCCTCTTCTCCTTTTCTTTTTTCTCGCTTTCTTTTAATTTTTTTATTTTTTCCTTTTCTAATATCATTTAACTTCTTTTTTTGTATATTTTTTTCTCTTTATAATCTAATTTCATTTACCGTTTTTACTATTTTTTTTTATACAATAAGAAAAAATAATTGATATAGTAAATATTTGTTCTCCCTTTTTAATATAACTAGTACAATATACCTTTTGTTTTTTTTTCTTTCTCATTTTTTAAATTCAATTATTAAACTAAAATAATATCAGTTGTCACTTGATCTAATTCACTGAATATCACATTGACTGCTACTGAGCACCATAAATTACATAATCAGAATCTAAGAATCAACACGTGATTGCCAAGCAAACCTTGATCTCCTTCCCTATAAATATCAGTACACACTCTACCATTAGCAGTAATACAACTAGTTATAGAGCAAGAAAACATAATCTACGGCAACCAAATCTCCATATATACTAGTTAGAATAAAAATGATAATAAAATATTAAAAAATGCCACAAAAGTATAAGTAGCAAAAAAGACTTCTAGTACCATGTGATGCCAATATGGTATATATGTATACCAACAGAGCATATGATTTCTCTAGAATATTGCTACAACTATCTGCGACTATACTACTGTACCAAAACATTAAAGGACGCAATAAAAGTATGAGAAAATTACATGCTCGTATTGCAAGCTAAATATTCGCAAAACAACTTGCTCATTTCATATACTAAGAGGGTATATAGTTGTATGGGGTCGTTCCAACAATTGTCTATAACTATAAAAACTATTACATAATACACATAATTTATATCCATCGGCACATAAAAATTTCAGCATTGCAACTCATGTTCATATAAATAATTTCATAATAGAATTCACTTATAATGCAGCTAAAACAACCAAAACAATGTTCAAACTATCATATGATACCAATATGGCATTTAATTATACCAACGTGGTATATAATTTTACTAGTTAATTTTCGGCAACTATATGACTATACTACTACTATATAACACACATATGCATAAAGAGAAAAATAAAAAAAATAGTGTACTACATATTAATATAATAAGGTATTTCAAGATATTGTACTATATTATTATTATTAAAAGAAAATTAAATATTGTACCAATTAAATGCAGCTAATACAACCAAAAAATAATTCAACTAGCATATGATACCAATATAGTATATAGCTATACTAATGGGGTATATAGTTGGAATGAATTGTATAATAAAATGATATATTTGTATACTATTTGGATATACAATACAAATTCGTCTTCTTCTCTAGTTCAACTATATTTCAACCCAAAATTTTAAAATCTACTACAAAATTTCCACCAAATTGACTAAAACTTTAGGTACAACCTCCAATCAACTTTCCAAACAAACCCATACAGGATCGAATCAAACAATTAAAAACTTAAACAAATCAAGTTATGAGTTTCAAGCTTCAAGGTCCTTCAATGGTGGATTTAAATTTTTGTACAATAGATCTCCAAAAACCAGCATCAAAGGTACAATCTACGCATCAAAGAACAATAACTAATGAATTTCAACAGTAAAACACTATAAAAAAAATCAGATATGGCATTTTGAACTCATTCATATGGAGTTTCAAAAATTGATATGTTCTTCCTATGATTTAGTTTTTGAATTGTGCCCTGTATTTTAGTGTTGAAAACTTGTTTGCAGTGCTAAAATCACGAAGGCTTGAAGTTATTTCAATTTTCAGTGCGAACGGATGAAAGAATAGGGCAAATCAATGCCTTAGTTCTTGGTCGCATAAAGCATACGCAAACTTTATCAAAATAGTACAGTAGTATTTTCATACATTCAAGAATTAATGTTGTAATCAATGTCCACAAGAATTGATCTGTTGTTGGTAGTGACTAACAGCGGCTGAAATTAGCGGGTAAATAATTTGGGGCGCATGAGTAGGAGTAATAAATAGCTTGAGCCTAGGCATTAAAGAATACATAATTTGAAATTAATAGATATAAAATGAAATTTTCTCCATATTATTTTACTCGGCTAGAATCCGTTAACTAGATGAGGAATATGCATAAAAATGCGGCCCAAATCAGCGGGTCAAAATTGCATGGTATAACCATTTTTACAAAATAGCCAATGTTTGTAAAATTATTGAAAAGTAACCACTGATTCCGGTCTTGCGTGGCCAAATCAAGGATTTGGGCTTCTTGCTTGTTTAATGCTATTGTGATCTGATCAGTCTCTAACAAACCATGTCCCAACGAACTGCTTGCAGATATCCAAGGCCTGGTATATTCCATGGAAGAAATAATATTTACCAATTTCTGATACTCCTAAACACGGTAATATTAAAGAGAAATATATATTTTTAGCTTATTCTAAAAATAATAACCGATAAAATATATATATTTTTGTGTATATATATATTATGTACTTTTTAGCTAGCGAATACAATTAATTTTGACCAACCAACCAATTTTATATTTTGCCCAATCTAAAATTGTTGAATAGATTAATTGTCTCAAAGGAATATTTACATTCCTATACTATATAGGAAACCTTATTACCCTCAATGTTTAAGGTTTGATATGATTACACTTAGTGTACCAAATTACCAATTCTATACCATATTGTATTTTAAGGGTACAATTAATGCAGCATATATCCCTCCTTAATTCAAGGTACCGTATATCCCACCCCTCTCACGTTTTTCTCTCCCAAACCCTCATCCTCACCCACGTTTTACCGTGTTTCTTCCTCTTTTTCTTCTTTACCCTTTAAGGTTCCGGGAACTGCATTTTATCGTGACATTTAGGTAACAAATTTTCAACATTATATACAGATTAGGATTGATGGACAAACTAATGAGATGACTGTTTGTAAACTACATGCTCGTGATCGAATGTATGCTATGTTAGACTCGATAATTGACCAACGGAGAAGTGGGAAAAGCTTGAAACAAAATTTCTTGCAATCCCTAGTAAAGAACCATGCAACAGAAGGAAATGACGATGACAAAATCACTGATAAACAACTGAAGGATAACATATTAACACTGACACTCTTCTTTTGCGTTGGAGATTTTTGCACATTATATGTATAAGTTGTCACAAGCTTTAACTTAGCTCCATGTGTTATTTCAATATTTGTTCTTCTTAAATCATAAAGATTCGTCCAATATCATAAATGGAATTTTCGACATAATTGTATTTTTTGCAGAAGATTTTGTAGAACTTTTATTCATTTTTTATTTCTGAAAATAGAAAACAAAGCATCTACAATCATAATACAAATAATATACAATTTATCTACAAAATATCTACAAACTGGGTACATTAAATTTTAATATCCCAATTCCTATTCAATTGTAGCTTAATTGGTATTTTCGACATAATTGCGTTTTTTGTAGAAGTTTTAGTCATTTTGGATTTGTAAAAACAGAAAACAATGCATCTACAATCAAAATACAAATAATCTACAATTCATATATAAAATATCTACAAACTGGGTATATTAAATTTTAATATCCTAATTCCCATTCGATTGTAGTTTAATTGGAATTTTCGACATAATTGCATTTTTTTTGCAGAAGATTTGTAGAAGTTTTAGTCGTTTTTTATTTGTGAAAATAAAAAACAAAGCATCTACAATTAGCATACAAATAATCTATAATTTATCTACAAAATAGCTACAAACTAGGTACATTAAATTTTTATATCCCGATTCCCATTCAATAGTAGCATAATTGGGATTTTTGACATAATTGTATTTTTTCAGAAGATTTGTAGAAGTTTTACCCGTCTTTTATTTGTGAAAACATAAAATAAAACATCTACAACCAGAATACAAATAATCTACAATTTATCTACAATTTATGCAATATGTCTTCTTCTTCTTCTTCTTCTTCTTCTTCTTCTTCTTCTTCTTCTTCTTCGAATTTCAATCTAAAATTCAGTCAAAACCAAGTCTAATCTTTACCAAAACCCCTCAAAATTAAAATATAAACTCCCAACCATATTCCTGATTATTTTCAACAACACCCAATCCAAACAAATAATGATTTTTCAAAAAACCCAAATTTGAATTCAAAGTTTTCAATCTTTTTAATGGCTGTCAATGGTGGAATTGCTGTTCTCTTTTCATTTGCTTTGTATCACTGAAATTTGCAATTGAGAAATAGAGAGAGATGTAGAAAGAATGTCGACGAACTGAGCTTTTGCAGAACTGATTTCTACAATTTGATTCGAATTTGTTGACGATTTTGTCTTTTTTTTTTATTTGTGGCTTAAGAAAAAATATCGAAGAACAGAGTTTTTGCAGAAAAGAGTCTATGTAGTTTGATTTTAAATTGAAGATATAGGATTTGCATTTCAAATGAAGGTCGCTAAATCAATTAAAATATTATGTTCCTGATTTGTAGCGCGCCTAATTAGGAAGGAATCAACTCCCAATAATTAGTATTTAATGAATGGTATAATAATTATATAAACACTGTGAACATGACGGGTAAATATGAAACTATGCACATTTCTAATAATAAGGTTTCATATATGGTATAGAAGGAAAAAGTCTCATTGTTAAAAGAAAAGGTATATGGGCCTTTACCAAGGTCAATATATAAAAATTTGAAGTACACGTTAGAATCCTTATTCGGTAAACTAAAACTTTAAAGGACCATAATCAAGAGTTAACAATATGTTTGGGCTAAGGAAGCTTTTATAAAGGGAATTTTTATACCCTATAGAAAATCTTAGTACCCTATTTATCAATAATAAATACCATTTTAAAATATTACATCCTATAAATACCTTTTATCCTTTATAGCAAAAAATCTAAATATAGTTACATCCTACAATTAAGGCACCATATATGCTAACTATTATTTTTCTCTCTCCCTTTTTGTATTTTCTCTCACATAATTACTGCGTATCAGCAAACCCCAATACAATCTCTTTCTGTTTGCATACAACCAGACTCTCTTCTCCCACAAACCCTAGTTTCTTACCCAAATTCTCAATTTTCTGCTCCGCATCACCAACATTATCATCAGCCATTGTCTGAGTTACTTGCCGGTTTATTTGCTGCATGAACTTCAATATCACATTCAGCACACATATCAGCACAGCAAATTACAGTAGCTTGAGCTTTCTCACATACATGACACTGGATCTTCATCTTTATTCTCTTGCCTCTTCATGTTCAGGACATACCCTTTTGAAGAAAAAAAGAAAATTTTTTGTTTGGAAGCTTTTAAGATGTATTTTCAAGAATTAAAGACTAGCCAAATTCTGGTATGTGAAAAGTGTCAGACCAAAGGACTGGGGTTTTTCTAGATGTGTTAGGGGTTGACCAGCCGGAATTAATGGCTGGCCGCCGGCCGGCAAAGTCATAGGAATATTTCTCTCTCTAGATCGCCCAAATCGCCTATTTGTATTCAGTTGTATTCGAATGTATTCTTCAGCTGTATTCACTTATATTCAGGTCTAATCAGTTGTATTTAACTATTTTATTCAGCAGTAGTTAGTTGTATTCAAGTGTTTTATACAACTGTATTCAGTTATATTCAACTATTTTATTCAGCAGAAGTTAGTTGTTTTTTGTTGCATTCAAGAGTTTATTCAGCTGTATTCAGTTGTATTTTTGTTGTATTCAAGTGTTTTATTCAGATGAATTAAGGTGTATTTTGTTGTATTCAACTGTATAATTCATATGTATTTCTCTTTATTCAGCTATAATCTTATTATGTATCTTTCAAATACAGATTAATGAGGGATCATTTTAGTTCGTTGAGTTAAATTAGGAGAATATCATGTGATTTTATTTCCTTCCGTTTTTAGCGCAGATACGTTACTGTATTTAATGTTAATGTCGCTTGAATACAGCTAAATACATGTCAAACTTAGCTGGAATTCCAGATTTTACGCCTATATTTTTTGTTGTATTAATGAATACAACAGCTTAAATACATGAAATACATTGTATAAAAACATAAAAGGTATCTATAACACGTAATATAGTAAAGGGTATCTATAAATGGCTAATTAGACAAAAAAGATGATGCTTTATGAAAAATTCCCTTTATAAAGCTATATTGGGCATTGCACTTGCAAAGGGACTTTTTTATAGAGAGAGAAATTTAATAATAGCCAGATTTACAAGTGGTCATTCAAAAATAGGCATAGTTTCAAAAGTAATTTAAATTTAGCTACTTTTCATGTAAAGATAAATTTGAATGAAAACAGTATTCAAAACCCGAAAAATACTCTAGCATAATGTATTGGAATTCCAGTATAATATACTGGAGTTATACTAAGGATCCATTATACTTATGCTAGAACTCCAGTATAATATATGGAGATCTAGTATAATATACCGATCCAGTATAATATGCTAGAAATTCATACACATGTGCTCCAATATCCAGTATATTATGTTGGAAATTTTTATGTGTTGGAGTTCCAGTATAATATGCTGGAAGTTCATACACAGGTACACTAATTTTCAGTATATTATACTGGTACTTTCCGTGTTGCAGTAAAATAGTGGCTATTTTTCAATGACTTTGCAAATATTGACTATTTTTTAACGACCAATCTGAAAACTGGCTAGCCCATGCTATTTTTACTTTTATATATATGGGGGATGTTAAACTTATTTATTCAATTTTTGTCTAAGTTTTTATATTTACAAAACATATCTAAGGTTTGTATAAAATATATACAAATTCGGTTAAAATATACAATTTATCTACAATTTAAATACACATTTTTTGTACAAAATTCGGTCAAAAACTATAATTTATTTACAATTTTTATACAATTTGTATACAACTATGTAAGTTGTAGATAATTTGTATACCATTTCTATAATCTATATATAACATATATACGATTTATTTATGTCTTCTTCTTCAAGTTTCAATCAAAACTATCTCGAATATTCACCAAATTTTCTCAAAATTGAGATATAAACTCCAAAGAATATTCTCAATCATTCGTAACAATATCCAATCCAAATAAAAAATAATTTTGTAAATTTTAATTTTCGAATTCAAAGCTTCTAAGATTAATAATGGATTAACAAAGTTTTTCAATTCAATCTAGTCATTTCTAATTAATACAATTTTGTTTATTGATTCCAAAAAGTTAAAAGAAATTAAGGATTTTCCCTTCTTCAAAAGTGATTATTCGTTCATTGTTTAACATAGAAAAAAAAGAGAAAAAAGAAAGAGAAAATAATATAGAATTACTTGATGCAAATCTCTTTGTTCTCGTAAAGGCATTGCTGAAGTTGAGGGGAAATAAGCCAAATATTCTTCTGTTAATTTATAGTTTTAGTTTTGTGGGTAGAAAAGGGAGAAAAATATGGAAGATCTCATACATTATTTTATATAAAATTAAAAATTTATATATGAACTTGTAATTAAGTTAAAACTTTAATAGTGAGGGTAAATAAATTTCAAAATTAGTATAGATAAATAAAAATATCTTGCAAATTGAACTATTTTCCACCAAGACCAAAAGATCTTTTGAAAAAGTAAATTAAGTTATATTGTTTGAGAAGACTGCTCTGAAAATTATGATCTGATTGTTTGGCGAAAAACAACAATTTGAAGGAATTAAATCTCAATTGTATATAGTACAATTTGTAGTTAGTTAGGGTACAGAAGATTCCTTTTCTTCATTCTTTCTTGTGTAATACATACATAGGCTTGTACAATGCATTATTCATTCAGAAATATATAAAGTAACTTTCCTCATATTCTCTAAATTCCTGCACCATATAACATTTGAAAATAGGGGAAGTATTAGGAATACATATAAAATAAAATAAAAATTACCCGCTACCACCCATAAAGAATTCCCACCCACAAACTATTTACATTACATAACTATTGTAGTTGAAAGAAGTTAAAATCATCATCGATTCCAAAGGAACCAAATAAAACCTTACCATATTTCATATAGGCACAACAAAATAGTTAAATTGGAGACTAAGGACCCGTTTGGCCATAAACTTTTTTTTTTTTCAAAAACTTTTTCACTTTTTTTTTTAAAATTAGTTTTGTCCATAAAATTTTTGATTTTCACTTGAAGATGATTTTTGAAATTTTTCAAACATTTTAAAAACTTCAAAAAGTTATTATTCAAAAATTTCACTTCAAATCACTCACAAAGATTTCAAAATTCCCGAAATTTTGCAATTTTTATGTCCAAACGCCCACCAAGTGCTGGAGGAGATCTTTAGCTTGAAATTTTCGACCAAATCTACTTTTCTTTTATACCCTTCATCCAAGAACCTCCCCACCTTGCTCTTGGGGTGACTCGGACTCACAATCTATTGGTTGGAAGTAGAAGGTGCTCACCACTTGAGCAGCCCACTCTTGTCGATCAAATCCACTTCAAATCAGTGTTAAATGAATTCAAACTTCATATTCAAATTCTTACAAATGTTTGCAACAAGTTTTAATAATATTCGCTCACATTCAAAGTCCAAACATTATTTAGTTTTCAATTCCCAAACGAAAGTTTCAAAGCTCCTTTAATGGTGGACTAGTTTTGTTTTTCTTAAATTATCAGCAACTAAATTTAGACTATGATCACAATTTTAGCTTTGTACAATAGCACTCAGATGATAAAACAATAGAAGTATGTTGTTATAGTATATTGTATCCTATTATTGTATATTATTGCAGTATAGCTGTATACTCTTATAATATATTGTATACTGTAATTGTATAATGTTGGTAATTGTGTTCTTCAATATTCAGCTGAAAAATTCAATCACAATCACCTCAATTCATCTTCAAATACAATCAAATTTTAGAATGAACTTTCCCAAAGTGCTATAAGCAATATTTGATAATACCCACTTCGAATTAACAAATAAAATATTCCAATTAAAGTTTTAAATTAAAGAGATTCAAGCTTTCTACAATGGTGAATATTCCAAAAGAGTTTTTTCCTTCTAAGTCTGCCGATCAAGGCATCTCCATTCTCCCCTACCAAATCCATTACAGTAGGAACATTTGATTTGTAAAATATCTGCTCTAACTCGTGGAGTGGATCACCAATAAGGCAAGCTAGTGATGACAGGAATAAGGAGGAAATTAGGAATTGGGACTTGGGATACTGTAAAGGGAAAGGGATGGCTAGTCGGGTTGATGTTTAGCTTAAAGTATATATATTTGTATGTATATCGCCTCATATCTTACTTTGGTTTTGTAGATTTAGGATGTGAAATGTGCTGATTTATGTTAATTTGATATATTTTTATGTGTAGGAATGATCCGGGAGCAATCGGGGACGTGATGTGCAAAATTAGAGCCAAAATGGACAAAAACAGGAAAGTTGGATATTTCAGCGCGCCTAGCCCTACCTGTGGCGCCAAAAAATAGTAACCAAAAATTAGCAGCATCATGGAGGGCGCGTGCCGCTAGCTAGGGTGCCAGTGACGTAAATTTTCTTCAATTTCATCTGGGACACGGTTATTTCGACCCTAGACCTACCCAACACGTATAAAAGCAAGACTAAACATATTTTTAAATGGGAGGACGCCACTTTGGAGAGATCTAACATACTTTGAAGTAGAATTCACGTGGAGGAACATACAACCACGCTTGGAGGTTTCTAACTAGTTTTTCTTCTCTTCTTTTCCTTTAATTTCATAGTTTATTAGTTCTAGAGTTTTGGGTGCTACATAAACGTTGTAGTTTGAAGCTTGAATTGTTCTTTATTATTTTATCATATTGGTTTATTTATTCAATCTTGTGCTTAATTATTTATTTGCTTGATCACCAATTGAATACGATCTACGAATCTAGGATTGAACTCGGGAGAGAGAATTCTAGATTGCATATAAGATTAAGTAGAGCAAGATCTTAACTCTTAGGGGGAGTGAATTCGCGGTTAGGATAGGGATATACTTAATAGCCTTTCTTGATTATTATACAGGAATTATAAATGTGTTCTTGTTAATTCTAATTCCAAAGGAATATAGATATTAAATTAGCTTGAATAGGCGAGTTGTACTCCGGGAGAAGACTACGAGCAATATTAACCTTGTCAACTAATAAACCGATAAATTAATTAGACGATTTAAGTGAAAAACTCAATGGGATTGTTAGCTAACCCATAGCTCTAGAATATTCACTCACATTGAATTCGTCTTTAAGCTTGTCGTTCTTTTCTTTAATCTCTTAATTTGTTACTCTATATTAAATTTAGTAAATATTCCTACTTCAGAATTCGCTTGAATAGATTAATTGTTTGGTTTAATTTAGTTATTAGTTAATCACAAGTCCCTGTGGGTACGATATCTGGACTTACAATCCTATATTACTTGTCGACCACGTATACTTGCGTGTGCGAGCAACACGAGTAATTAATTTGGGAAAGATAGACATAATTGAAACAAATTTTGAGGTTAAGCAAAAACGTGTAATATTTTTTGGTCTAATGGGCATTTCAGTGCAATTTACTATGCCGCGGCAGTGGGGAGAAATTCAAAAATAGCTAGATTTACAAGTGGTCGTTTAAAAATAGCCCAGTTTTAAAAGTAATCGAAATTTACCTACTTTTAATTTAAAGATAAATCTGAATGAACACTGTTCAAAATCCGAAAAAATACTCCAGTCTAATATACTGGAGTTCCAGTATAATATACCGGTCCAGCATAACTTACTGGAGTTTGGAACACCGGTGCTCCAGTCTCCAGTATATTATACTGTTTCCAGCAAAGAATACCGATCCAGCATAATATGCTAGAAGTTCATACACAGGTGCACCGAACTCCAGTATATTATGGTGGACCGGTATCTGTTTGTGATGACCCAAACAGTCATCACTTATTTTAAATTAAATTCTATGTTGTTGAGGCCTTGAAAACCTCATTTAGAGTCACCTTGATTTATTTGCACAGTCTAGTCGCGTAGCCGGAAAGCTTAAATATGAAAATCTATGAAAAATAGTAAATTTTGGCTATAAAATGAGTTATTTGACTTCGGTCAACATTTTAGTTAAACGGATCCGACCCATGATTTGACGGTACCGGAGGGTCCGTAAGAAAATATAGGACTTGGGCGTATGCCCGGAATCGAATTCCGAGGTCCCGAGCCCGAGAAATAAATTTTTAAAGGAAATTATTTAAGAAAATTTGAAATAAAACTTGATTAGTACATGATGGTATCGAGTCCGTATTTTGGTTTCGGCGCCCGTTATAGGTCTTATATATGATTTAAGACATTTCTGTAAAATTTGTTGAAAAATGGACGTCGTTGTACATGATTCGGACCTAAATTGCTAAAGTTGATGTTTTAAGAAGTTTGAGAAAAATGCTTTGATTTTGAGGTTTAATTTGTTGATAATGATGTTATTTTGGCGATTTGATCGCACGGACAAGTCCGTATGATATTTTTGAGGTTGTGTTTATATTTGATTGGGAGCCCCGAGGGCTCGGGTGAGTTTCGGATAGGTGTCGGAGTGTTTTTGGACTTATGAAAGTTGCAGAATCTGCTGTCTGGTGGTATCCAGGTATTAGTTCTATGCGATCGCATTGGTTTGTCTGCGATCGCATAGTGTAGATTTTAGAAATTCCATTTTTTGCTACGCGATCGCATACTTCCATTCGCGATTGCGTAGAGTTAAATCTGAGAGTTCAATTTGTTCTATGCGATCACACTCCTAACTCCGCGATCGCAATGCATTAGCCCCAGCTTGGGAAAGGAATCTTTTTCTTCTATACGATCGCATAGCATTTGTCACACCTTCTTTTTTACATACCTACCCCGAAAAATAATGTATAAGGGAGTTTTTCCATTTAAAGTAACATTATTCGAAATGAGATTATTTATTTGATTGAGAGTCGCCACTTGGGATAGGTTTGGCTTTTGGTACCCCAAGTCACTATTTTTTTTTGAATCCCAAATCGAGGAAAATTTTTGAATTCCCAATTGTAGTCTGCGAACCAGAAATTCTGAATAAGAAATTCTGTTGACTCGAAGGAAGTTGTTAGGCACCCCCAGATCCCGTGGTTCTAGCACGGTCGTTTAAATTATTATAATTGGCTTAAATATGATTGTTATACATGTTATCCTATAGTGCAATTTAAAATATTATTTACCGCTTTTAATTAAAATTTATTAAGAAGTTGAACGTCGTTTAAAATATATTTTCGGGTCACATCACATGAAATGCACCCGGATCCTCGACACATCTTATTCAATATTTTGGGATTTGGATTTGAGTCGCATGAAATGCACACCCGTATTTAGGAAGGTAACATTATTAAAAGCGCACCTAAAGCGACTAACGTGTTATTATCTTTGCGGGAGGCCGTGAAATTCGCTAAACGGCACGTCCCGAAGTCTAAGTATTTTAATATAAGTATTTAAAGAGGACCACACAATTTATGGGTTTCATTTGGCATAGCGCACCTCGTTTATTTTAAAGGCCGCCCTAAAAGAAACTATTATTTTTTAGTATGGATTGTCTCTAAAGGGGGACCCTAATTAATTGAAATTATTAATTACTATTGTTTGAAACGTTTAGGGATTTCGGGCCTCAAGCTCAAGCTCATATTTAAACAAGAAGAAACTCCTTAGTTCAAATATGCTACCTAGCTTGGGAGGCCCAAAACTTATATTTAAATTTAAACAAATAGTTCCCATAAAGATATTCAGTGTCTTAGCCTCGAAACTAGCCCCTGAACAAAAGGAAGCCCGGAATTAGTACTGGGCCATGCACTGGTGGGACTAAGGCCCATCTAAGTAGAGCGGGCTGTGAAGCTTTAATCAAACAGCAAATCCAGCAACAATTTCAAATTCTGAATTGGGCCTATTGGCTTGGTATAATGGATAATCAGGCCCTTAAAACCAACGACTCTGTTTTCTAAAGTTAAATACATCAAATAGAAAATCGTAAAATTATTCCAATTAGTAGTACTAAATGAGCATACTTGTTTAATTGTAAAACTAAAAATCCCTGTTGAAGCTGAAGCTCGAAACGTGATATTCATAATAACAGGAGCCAGTTATTTCATGTCAATGTAGATACACAAACTCACTTTAAACTCTACTTCTAATTAACATTTAATCTATTTTTAACTTTCAAATCAACAAAATACCCAAAAACTGAAACTGATCGAAACTAAATTAAGCAAAAATGGATGAAGTGCATGGTTTGTGAGATTGTTCCTGTTGCAAATATTCATTTAGCCTGAACTGAGCATTGATGTGAACATATTAATTTCAATGATAGTCTTCAGTGTACAGTATTTTGAATCCTAAATGTTAACTAACATATGAATTTAACCGTGTTACACTGAGGCAATCATTATGTTCAAATTACCCAGACCTGCTTAACCTCGAATTGTCCTACAGCCTACTGGAAAACAGCTACAACTAGTTTTACTCATAAAGTTCAACTAAAGCTATAAATGATATTTCATACAGTCCAATTAATACAAAATAAGTAATAGTCTAACAAACACTATTGAATTAACGTCTAAGCATACAAATCAGAACAGCTTCATGTAAATTAAAGGAAAACAAAGAAGTTCTTCAATATTCCTTCTCGAAAAACAGTCATACACATGTATTCAATCTCACAGCACTTGAGGTTTGAAAATGTACCTAGAATTTGAGGCAAAACAAAGAAAAATGGACATTCAGCATGTCACGACCCCGATTCCCCACCATCGGGAGTCGTGATGGCGCCTACTAATAGGAGCTAGGCAAACCAATTAACTTAACACTTCTCTTAACAACATTAACCATATAAGGAAATATGAGACAATTAACATAAAAGCGGAAGTCTTAAAAACATAGATAACTGAAAATCAAAAATACGGAAGTTTAACATTTCTCTACCCAAGAATGGTGTCACCAACTCACGAACTACTAAAGAGTGCTAAAAACAAGTCTGAAGAGAAGTTCATCAATGTTTGTCTCGGTACAAAGAAAACAAACTAATAACATAGAAGGGCCTTTGGCCTGCGGACGCCAGCTAGGCTACCTCGAAAGTCCCTGGATTGAAGTTAGCTCCCAACACTCCTACTGCTGTCCAAAAGCTCCTGCTCTAGTGCTGTGATCTGTGCAAAAAGATGCACAGAGTGTAGCATCAGCACAACCGACCCCATGTGCTGGTAAGTGCCTGGCCTAACCCCGGCGAGGTAGTGACGAGGCTAGACCAGACTACCAGATAAACCTGTGCAGATATATATACAAGTATACAAGTTCAACAAACTAATAGCGGAAAGTAAACAATGAAAACTGGAAGGGAACATACTTATGGGGTATCAGATAAACGGAATATCAGGAATAACAAAAGAAACTACATTTGACTTCTTCTAACACAGAATAAGGGAAAACAAACCACTTTCACTTGTTTCAATTTTCTCTCGTTGCAAGGGTGCAACTCGATCCCATTTCATAATATCACGTGGTAGGCGTACCACTCGCTCCCATTTCATAATATCACGTGCTAGGCGTACCACTCGCTCCCATTTCATAATGTCACGTGGTAGGCGTACCACTCGCTCCCATTTCAGTATATATAAGTGGTCGGCGTGCCACACGAACCCATTTCATAATATATAAGTGGTCGACATTCCACATGATCCCATTTCATAATATATTAGTGGTCGGCGTGCCATACGAGCCCATTTCATAATATATAAGTGGTCAGCGTGCCACACGATCCTATTTCATAATATATACGCGGTCGGCGTGCCACACGATCCCATTTCTTTCAACACAATATACAAAATAATCCCAGCAAGGGAACAAGATAATATAATAAACTATCCCGGCAAGGGAGATCCAGCTATACCCAAACTTATTCAATTTCTACTTAATACAATTAAATCAATACTCAGTCTCAACAATTACTGGGTCAGTGTTAAAGATTTTCAACCAAGCCCTCATAAACAACAATTAAGAATTTGATAATTTAGCAATTTAGGACTTACGGTCATGCTCGACACCAGTGTATAGATACTCGTCACCATGCCTATACACCGTACTCGACAAATATCAATTAGCAAATAAGAATCTACTCCTATTCCCTCAAGCCAAAGTTAGACCAAACACTTACCTCAAATTCTCCAAAAATCAACTCAAGCCTCTAGAGTAGCTTTACCCTTCGAATTCACCACAATACCGCTCGAATCTAGTCACAAATTATTTGAATGTATCAACAAATGCTAATTGAATCAATTTGAATGCATGAAAATGAATTTTCCAAAGTTTTACTCAAAATTTCCCAAACCGCCCCCGGGCCCACGTGGTCAAAACCCGAGGTTCGAACCAAAACCCTGTTACCCATTCCCCCATGAGTTCATATCTATGATTTGTTTTGAAATCGGACCTCAAAATTGAGGTCCAAATTCCCAATTTTAAGAAAACCTAGATTCTACCCAAAATCCCCATTTTCACCCATGAAAAACCTTGATTTTAAGATAAAAACATGATAAATGATGTTAAAGATTGAAGAAATTAAGTGAAAATCAACTTACAATTGAATTGGAGAAGGAAGAGTTCTTGAAAAATCGCCAATGGGTGTTTGGGTTTGAGAAATATGAAAAATGGGGCTTAAAATCGTCTAAGTATGAAAAATAAAGGTTGCAGATATGGGAAATGCGAACCTGGGTTCGCAAGGCTTGGGAAATACGAGGTTCTAGTTCGCATTTGCGAACTCAGGCAACAAGGGCAGTTTTTGCATTTGCGAACACTGGGAATTAAAGGGGACTTCGCATTTGCGAAGGAAATCTCGCAATTGCGAGACTGGGCAGGCCTGGGCCTTCTTCGCATTTGCGATGGGCCGTTCGCATTTGCGATGGGCCGTTCGCATTTGCGAAGCCTGTAGGTCTGAAGCACCTGAAGCAAAAATCTGCAGTTCCAAAGTTTAAAATGCAACTCGACACCTATCCAAAACTCACACGAGCCCTCGGGGCTCCAAACCAAACATACACACAACCTCATAAACATCCTACAGACTTGCTCGTGTGATCAAATCGCCAAAATAACATCATATACATAGAATCAAGCTTCAAATCACAAGATTTCTTCCAACTTTTTCCTCAAACACAAATTTTCCATTTTTAGGTCCAAAACACGTCAAATGACGTCCGTTTTCAACCAAACTTTACAGATAGCGCTTAAACCATATATAAGACTTATACCGGGCGTCAGAACCAAAATACGAGCCCAATACCATAGTCTTTTAATCAATTTTCATTTCCAGTTTCCTTAACAAATTTCTGAAAAATAATTTCACAGAAAAATTCTTTTCTCGGGCTCTAGACCTCGGAATTCGACTCTGGGCACATGCCCGACTCCCATATTTTTTTACGGACCCTCCGGGACCGTCAAATCACGGGTTTGGGTCCATTTACCAAAAATGTTGACCAAGGTCAACTTTAATCATTTAAAAGCCACATTTTGAAAATTTTCACAGAATTTAACATATAATCTTTCCGGCTACGTGCCCGAACTGCGCACGCAAATTGAGGCAAGTAAAAATAAGGTTTTCAAGTCCTCGAAAGTGTGAAAATGAAAGAGAAAACAGGTGATGACCCTTTGGGTCGTCATATTCTCCACCTCTAAAACAACCGTTCGTCCTCGAACGGACAAAAGAGAGAAGTACCTGAGTCAGGAAATAGATGAGGGTAACGGCTCCGCATATCAGAATCGGACTCCCAGGTCGATGCCTTAGGAGGCTGACCTCTCCACTGGACACGCACTGAAGGAAAACTCTTCGACCTCAACTGTCAAACCTACCAGTCTAGAATAGCTACCGGCTCCTCCTCGTAAGACAGATCCTTATCCAACTAGACAGTGCTGAAATCTAACACGTGGGCTGGATCAGCGTGATACCTCCGAAGCATGGACACATGAAACACTGGATGCACGACTGACAAGCTAGGTGGCAAGGCAAGTCTATAAGCCACCTCTCGCACACGATCTAGAATCTCAAATGGGCCAATGAACCTAGGGCTAAGCTTGCCCTTTTTCCCAAATCTCATCACGCCCTTCATAGGCGACACTCGGAGCAAGACCCGCTCACCAACCATGAAAGCTACATCTCAAACCTTATGATCCGCATAACTCTTTTGCCGTGACTGAGCCGAACGAAGCCTTTCCTGAATGATCTTGACCTTATCCAAGGCCTCCTAAACTAAATTTGTACCCAATAACCGAGCCTCTCCCGGCTCAAACGATCCGACTGGAGACCGACATCGCCTACCATACAACGCCTCATATGGAGCCATCTGAATGCTGGACTGGTAGCTGTTGTTGTAGGCAAACTCTGCTAAAGGTAAAAGCCGATCCCAAGAGCCTCCAAAATCAATGACACAGGCTCGGAGCATATCCTCCAATATCTGAATAGTCCTCTCGGATTGGTCGTCCTTCTGAGGATGGAACGTTGTGCTCAACTGAACCTAGGTGCCCAACTCCTGCTGAACTGCTCTCCAGAAGCGCGAGGTAAACTGCGTACCCCGGTCCAAAATGATAGATGCCGGCACCCCATGAAGGTGAACAATCTCTCGGATGTAGATCTCAGCTAACCTCTCCGATGAATAAGTGGCTGCAATAGGAATAAAATGCACTGACTTGGTCAGCCTATCAACAATGACCCAAATAGAATCAAACTTCTTCCGAGTCATCGGAAGTCCAGTAACGAAATCCATGGTAATCCTCTCCCACTTCCACTCGGGAAGCTCAATCCTCTGAAACAAACCACCAGGCCTCTGATGCTCATACTTGACCTGCTGATAGTTCAAACACCGAACCACATATGCAACAATATCTTTCTTCATCCTACGCCACCAATAATGCTGCCGCAAGTCCTGATACATCTTCGCGGCGCCCGGGTGAATAGAATACCGAGAACTATGGGCCTCCGCTAAGATCAACTCTCGAATCCCATCGACATTAGGCACACAAACTCGCCCCTGCAACCTCAAAATACCATCATCATCTAAGGTCACCTTTGTGGCACCTCCACGATGCATCATGTCTCTCAGGACACACAAATGGGGATCATCAAACTGCCGATCACGGATACGCTCCAATAATGAAGAACGAGGGATCGTGCAAGCTAACACTCTGCTAGGCTCAGAAATGTCCAACCTCACAATCGATTGGCCAAGGCCTGAATATCCAAAGCAAGTGGTCTCTGGCTGACCGGAACATAAGCAAGACTACCTATGCTGGCGGACTTCCAACTCAATGCATCGGCTACCACATTAGCTCTCCCCGGGTGGTACAAAATAATAACATCATAATCCTTCAATAGTTCCAACCACCTCCTCTGCCTCAAGTTCAAGTAGAAGTATTGCAGACTCTTGATATCAGTGTACACCTTACACGTCACGCCATATAGGTAATGCCCCCAAATCTTCAAAGCATGAACAATGGCTGCCAATTCTAGATCATGAACCGGATAATTCTTCTCACGAATCTTCAATTACCTCGAAGCATAAGCAATGACTCTTCCATCCTGCATCAATACCGCACCAAGCCCAATACGGGAAGCATCACAATAAATTGTATAAGGCCCTGGGCATGTGGCAAAACCAATATCGGTGCCGTAGTCAGATTTGTCTTGAGCTTCTGAAAGCTCGCCTCACACTCATCTGACCATCTGAACTGGGCACCGTTCTGGGTCAATCTGGTCATCGGGGTTGCTATGGATGAAAATCCCTCCACAAACCGATGGTAATAACCTGCTAACCCCAAGAAACTCCAAATCTCAGTAGCTGATATTGGTCGAGGCCAATTTTTGACTGCCTCAATCTTCTTCGGGTCCACCTGAATACCCTCTGCTGATACGATATGACCCAGAAATGCAACTGAACTTAACCAGAACTTGCACTTCGAGAACTTAGCATATAACTGACTATCCTTCAGAGTTTGAAGAACCACTCTGAGGTGCTGCTCGTGCTCCTCCTGGCTGCGAGAGTACACCAGAATATCATCAATAAAAACTATCACGAACAAGTCCAAGTAAGGCCTGAACACTCGGTTCATCAAGTCCATAAATGTTGTTGGGGTATTGGCCAACCCAAATGACATGACCAAAAACTCATAATGCCCATACCAAGTGCGGAATGCTGTCTTAGGAAAATCAGACGCCCTAATCCTCAACTGATGGTAGCCAGACCTCAAGTCTGTCTTTGAAAACACCTTCGCACCCTGAAGCTAGTCAAACAAATCATCAATCCTCGACAGTGGATACTTGTTCTTTATCGTCACCTTGTTCAACTGCCGATAATCAATGCACATCCTCATCGATCCATCCTTTTTCTTCACAAATAACACCGGCGCACCCCAAGGAGAAATGCTAGGCATGATAAAACCCTTCTCTAGCAAATCTTGCAACTGGTCCTTTAACTCCTTCAACTCTGGCGGGGCCATGCAATACGACAGAATAGAAATGGGCTACGTGCCCAGAGCCAAATCAATACAGAAATCAATATCCCTATCGGACGGCATACCTGGCAGGTCTGAAGGGAAAACCTCGGGGAACTCCCGAACAATAGGAATAGAATCAATAGAAGGGACCTCTGCAGTGGAATCGTGAACATATGCCAGATAAGCTAAACACCCCTTCTCGACCATGCGTCGAGCCTTCACGTATGAAATAACACTGCGGGTGGTATGCCCTGGGTTCCCTCGCCACTCCAAATGGGGCAATTCTGGCAAAGCCAAGGTCACGGTATTGGCGTGACAATCCAAGATAGCATGATACGGGGACAACCAATCCATCCCTAATATAACGTCAAAATCCACCATGTCTAAGAGAAATTAATCAACACGGGTCTCAAGACCCTCAAACATTACCACATAGGAATGATGAACTCGGTCGACCACTATAGAATCACCCACCAATGTAGATACATATATAGGAATACCCAAAGCATCACTAGGCATAACCAGGTCGAGTACAAAATAGGACGACACATACGAATACGTAAGGGTCAAATAGCACTGAAGCATCCCTATCATAGACCAGAATAGTACCTGTAATAACAGCATCTGAATACTCAGCCTCTGGTCTGGCTGGCAAAGCATAACACCGGGGCTGGGCC
Source organism: Nicotiana glauca (assembly GCA_026770625.1). NCBI lineage: Eukaryota > Viridiplantae > Streptophyta > Magnoliopsida > Solanales > Solanaceae > Nicotiana > Nicotiana glauca. The sequence continues at coordinate 237,020 of MU773962.1, forward strand.
CCACCTCCCTGAACCATGTCTCTGGGACGATCGGCTGCTGGCTGACCTCTACCTCTGGCGGTCCGAGCTCCAGCTCTATGATCTCTACCTCCACATCGATGGCCTCTACCCCCACCTCTAGCTGGCTGGGCAGGTTGTGGAACCTCCAGTGCCTGAATCATAGCATGAGAACTCTAGTGCTGAGAGCTGTCAGAAGCTCGAGGGCAATACCTGGCAATGTGCCTCGTGTCGCCACATGTGAAACAAGCCCTCGACTGTTGAGAATAACAGAGTGGTGGTGCGCTGATAGGTGCTGATGGGTGAACTAAAAAGCTGCTGGTCAGAATACTGCGGCTGAGGGCCACGACCACCTGAAGTACCATGTGAGACCTGGAGTGCTGACTGAAAGGGCCTCGGAGGATGGCCTCTACCATAAGAATCTCTACCTCCAGACGAGGTACCACTGAACCTACCCGTATGATGGGGCCTCTTATCTGACCCGTGACCACCTCCCCGTGTAAGAGCCATCTCAACTCTACGGGCCGCGTTGGCCGCCTCCTAAAAGGAAATCTCACTACCAGCTCCCATAGCCATCTGGAGACAATCGGCTAAATCAATCCATCAATAAACCTCCGCACCCTCTCTCGCTCTCTGGGGAGTATAACAATAGCATGGCGTGCCAAATCAATGAACCACATCTCACACTGGGTGACTGTTATAGAGCCCTGCTAGAGGCGCTCAAACTGCCTGCGAAGTGCCTCCCGCTGAGTAACTGGGAGAAACTTCTCCAAAAATAACTCCGCGAACTGATCCCATATCAATGCTAGAGACCCTGCTGGTCTAGATAGGCAATAGTCCCTCCACCAAGTCTTGGCGGATCCTGCAAGTCGGAAGGTGGCAAAATCGACTCCATTGGTCTCCACAATACCCATAGTCCTAAGGATCTCATGGTAGCTGAATAAGAAATCCTGTGGATCCTCCGATGAAGCACCACTGAATGTGGTGGTGAAGAGCATGGAGAGCCGATCAAGTCTCCACAAAGCATCCGAGGACATAGCAGCTCCATCGCCGGCCTGGGCTACAATACCTGGCTGAGCTGTCACAACTGGCTGAACCACTAGGACATGAGCCTGGGGAGCTACCTGCTCCGACGTACGTGTAGCTAGAGTCTGAACCCCTCTTCCAGCCTGAGAAGTGGCTGGTGCTACTGGCAGCAATCCCGCTCTAGTGACACTCTCCATAAAGCCTGCCAATCTGACTAAAGCGTTCTGAATATCTGGGGTGACCATGACCCCTCCTGGGAGTCCAGATCTTCAGGATGCTTTAGTCAGATCTGACTGGAGCTGCTAGAGCTGGAACATCCTCATCATAGTCAATATGAGGCTCCACCTCCGGGACTGCGGCCCAGGGTTGAGCTCTGCCCCTGCCTCAGCCTCTGCCCCTCGCAGGAGCTACTGCTGGGGGCTCGGTCTGCTGTACGGTAGAAGAGGAAGCACGTGTTCTCGCCATCTGCGAAAGAACAGAGTAGAAAGATAATCAGTATTTGAGGGACAAAATCGCACGATAAGAAAGAACAAAAGTGAAAATTTTCCTGACTCCGTAGCCTCTAGGGGATAAATACAGACGTCTTCGTACCGATCCCTCAGACTTTACCAAATTTGTCCGTGAGTAGCGAGACCTATGTAACCTAGAGCTCTGATAACAACTTGTCACGACCCGAATTCCCCACCATCAGGAGTCGTGATGGCGCCTACTAATAGGAGCTAGGCAAGCCAATTAACCTAACACTTATCTTAACAACATTAACCATATAAGGAAAGACGAGACAATTAACATAAAAGCGGAAGTCTTAAAAGCTTAGATAATTGAAAACCAAAAATGCAGAAGTTTAACATTTCTTTACCCAAGACTGGTGTCACCAACTCACGAACTACTAAAGAGTGCTAAAAATAAGTCTGAATAGAATTTCTTCAATGTTTGTCTCGGTAAAAGGAAAACAAACTAATAACATAGAAGGGACTCCATCCTGCGGACGCCATCTAGGCTACCTCGAAAGTCCCTGGACTGAAGTCAGCTCCCAACGCTCCTACTGCTGTCCAAAAGCTCCTGCTCCAGTACTATGATCTGTGCAAAAAGATGCATAGAATGTAGCATCAGCACAACCGACCCCATGTGCTGGTAAGTGCATGGCCTAACCCCGGCGAGGTAGTGACGAGGCTAGACCAGACTACCAGATAAACCTATGCAGATATATATACAAGTAAAACAAACTAATAACGGAAAGTAAATAATTAAAACTGGGAAGGGAACATACTTATGGGGTAGCAGATAGATGGAATATCAGGAATAACAAAAGAAACTACATTTGATTTCTTCTAACACAGAATAAGGGAAAACAAACGACTTTTACTTGTTTCAATTTTCTCTCATTGCAGGCGTGCAACTCGATCCCATTTCATAATATCACGTGGTAGGCGTACCACTCGCTCCCATTTCATAATATCACGTGGTAGGTGTACCACTCGCTCCCATTTCATAATATCATGTGGTAATCGTACCACTCGCTCCCATTTCATAATATCACGTGGTAGGCATACCACTCGCTCCCATTTTATAATATCACGTTGTAGGCGTACCAATCACTCCCATTTCATTATGTCACATGGTAGGCGTACCACTCGCTCCCATTTCAACATTTATAAGTGGTCGGCGTGGTGTGCCACACGATCCCATTTCATAATATATGAGTGGTCAGCGTGCCACACGATCCCATTTCATAATATATATGTGGTCGGCATGCCACACGATCCCATTTCATAATACATAAGTGGTCGGCGTGCCGCACGATCCCATTTCTTTCAACACAATACACAAAATAATTCCGGCAAGGGAACAAGATAATATAATAAACTATCCCGGCAAGGGAGATCTAGCTATAACCAAACTTATTCAATTTCTGCTTAACACAATTAAATCAATACTTAGTCTCAATAATTACTGGCTCAGTGTTAAAGATTTTCAACCAAGCCCTCATAAACAACATATAAGAATTTGATAATTTAGCAATTTAGGACTCACGGTCATGCTCGACACCGGTGTATAGATACTCGTCACCATGCCTATACACCGTACTCGACAAATATCAATTAGCAAATAAGACTCTACTCCTATTCCTTCAAGCCAAAGTTAGACCAAACACTTACCTGAAATACTCCAAAAATCAACTCAAGCCTCTAGTGTAGCTTTACCCTTCGAATTCACCACAAAACCGCTCGAATCTAGTCACAAATTACTTTAATGTATCAACAAATGGTAATTGAATCAATTTGAATGCATGAAGATGAATTTCCCAAAGTTTTACTCAAAATTTCCCAAAACGCCCTAGGCCCACATGGTCAAAACCCGAGGTTCGAACCAAAACCCGGTTACCCATTCCCCCACGAGTTTATATCTATGCTTTGTTTTGAAATCGGACCTCAAATTGAGGTCCAAATCCCCAATTTTAAGAAAACCTAGGTTCTACCCAAAATCCCCATTTTCACCCATGAAAAACCTTGATTTTAAGATGAAAACATGATAAATGATGTTAAAGATTGAAGAAATTAAGTGAAAATCAACTTACAATTGAATTGGAGAAGGAAGAGTTCTTGAAAAATCGCCAATGGGTGTTTAGGTTTGAAAAATATGAAAAATAGGGCTTAAAATCGTCTAAGTATGAAAAATGCAGGTTGCGGATGTGGGAAATGCGAACCTGGGCTCGCAATTGCGAAACCAGCAGGCTTGGGAAATGCGAGGCTCTATTTCGCATTTGCGAACTCAGGCTACAAGGGCGGGTTTCACATTTGCGACATAATGCATCGCATTTGCGAACACTGGGAATTAAAGGGGACTTCGCATTTGCGAAGGAAATCTCGCAATTGCGAGACTGGGCAGGCTTGGGCCTTCTTCACATTTGCGATAGGCCGTTCGCATTTGCGAACCAGGCTTCGCAATTGCGAAGCCTGCAGGTCTGAAGCACCTGAAGCAAAAATCTGCAGTTCCAAAGTTTAAAATGCAACTCGACACCTATCCAAAACTCACACGAGCCCTCGGGGCTCCAAACCAAACATACACACAACCTCATAAACATCCTACGGACTTGCTCGTGCGATCAAATCGCCAAAATAACATCATATACATAGAATCAAGCTTCAAATCACAATATTTCTTCCAACTTTTTCCTCAAACACAAATTTTCCATTTTGAAGTCCGAAACACGTCATATGACATCCGTTTTCAACCAAACTTTACAGATAGCGCTTAAACCATATATAAGACTTTTACCGGGCGTCAGAACCAAAATACGAGCCCGATACTATAGTCTTTTAATCAATTTTCATTTCTAGTTTCCTTAACAAATTTTAGAAAAATAATTTCACCGAAAAATTCTTTTCTCGAGCTCTAGACCTCGGAATTCGACTCCGGGCACATGCCCGAGTCCCATATTTTTCTACGGACCCTCCGGGACCGTCACACGGGTCAGGCTCCGTTAACCAAAAATATTGATCAAGGTCAACTTTAATCATTTTAAAGCCATATTTTGAAATTTTTACAGAATTTAACATATAATCTTTCCGGCTACGTGCCCGGAATGCGCACACAAATCGAGGCAAGTAAAAATAAGGTTTTTAAGGCCTCCGAAGTGCGGAAATGAAAGAGAAAATAGGTGATGACCCTTTAGGTCGTCACACAGCAGTGTCACAACAGTTCAGCAACAGAAATCAGACGCTTGAGATAATGTTATAAACCCAGAAACAATATCAACTGACACATGACCAATTTCAACCAATGAACCACCCAAAAATAGCTTGAATACACCCAAAATAACTCGAAATTGAACCCAGGAACACCAGGGACTCGGATTAGCAGCTACACTTGAAATCAATCTAGGAAATACTTTAATATAACAGTATTTTTGGAGTTTTTTATTGCCTTTGCTTTTTGTTTGAAGAAACTAAGATCTAAGCTGAATTTTTTGAATTCTAGGAGTTCAGATTTGAGTATTCGAATTTGAAATTCAAATTTCAGAGGCTAAAACTTGCAGAAAACTTTTGAGGGGGAATTTTAGATGCTGAAAACTTTTTGGGAATTTTCAGGTATTCAAAAATTGTTAAAGAAGGCAGGGGGACTGCCTTTTTTAGGCAAAAATCAAGGAAAGCTTCCAGATTTACACTTACCCCTTCCCCCTTCTTTTATTTTTAGCTTTTTATTAATTAGTCCTTCATTTTCTGACTTTTTTCTCAAGTTACTGCCCTATGTTGTTGATATTTCAATTGGAGTCCTATTTTAGAATATCCTAGAAGGTCTAGTTTCACCTACAGCTTTGTTTTCTATTTAGGAATACCCAAACTAACCTTGAATACCCCTGAATTTACTGCCACTGGTTAAACTAAACCCAAAACCTTTTTACTCTAGTTAAAATCGACTAAGGGATTAAAATGAACAACTATAACCAAAATAATTCCAAAAACCTAAGATTGAATTATTGGATCCAAGTAATACTAAATAGGACTGAAAATTAATCCTAGTTCACGCTACTATCCAATTATCAATTAAAACAGAATTAATAATCAAATCACAAAATAATACTCCTATATGAACACTAACACTGGATTAACTAATCTAAAACAACAAAAGTAAAATTCAACGAACAAGCATTGACACTGGATTAACTAATCAGAATCATCAACCAAAAAATAAAAATGGAGGAAAGCAGAATCATGAACAACAAAAATAAAAACAAAGAAGAATAAAATAATCAACCAAAAATAAAAATAAGAAAAAAACAGAATCATTAACCGAAAAATAAAAGAAGAAAACACAGAATCATCAACCAGAAAATAAAAAGGAGAAAATATAATCAAATGAGGAGAAAACTTACTGATATTTGTTCTTCAATGGGTTGAATTCGAATTGAGCCCCTAAATAATATTATATGTTTGTTCTTGGTAAGAACAAACATATAATGTTATTTAGGAACTCAAATCGATACTTGGTAGTCTTGTAAAATCCCAACAGCTTTCCAAAAACCCTAGATCTATAATTTAAAACGTTTCAATTGGATTTGGGGACAATAGTCTAGGGTTTTAGGTAGATGAGGGTGAGGGGAGTATGGGGTATGAATTTGGTAAAGTTTGGGTGACGGCGCCACCGTGCACGGTGGCGGCGGCGCCTAGGGTTTTACATATTTGGGATGTTTGGGCTATGTACGAAAGAAACAAAGCGTGGATTCAAGATAAGGAGGTGAAGGGAAATGTTTTCGTATAATTTTATGGTCATTGGAGACCGACCGCCGACGAAGGCAATTTCCGGCCGGCGGCTTATGGCGGAGGGTGGCGGAGACGGGAAGGTACGAGGAAGAAAGGGTTTGTCTCTAGGGTTTCTTAAATTTTAGACAGTTTTCTTTTAAAATCAAGATCAACTCAGGGCCGTTGGATTAGAAAAGATGGAGGGCCTGAATTAATTTGCTATTTATTGACTCAAAACGACGTAGTATGCTCCCTATAATACGTCGTTTCGTATCTCTCAAGAGCATGGGCATTTGGACCGGGTAGGGGTGCGAATTTGGGTTGATTTTGAAGTGGGTTTGGGGGGCTTTAACTTGGGCTGGTGTAATTTATTTAAAAATTGGCCCAAATGAACCAACAGCCTATTTAAATCTTTGAAAAACCTTTCTTTTCAATTTTATTTATTTTTCTTCTCTTTTTTTTCTTGTTTTAAGTTTAACACTAAAAATAAACCTCACAATTAATCCATAAAACCTAATTATGACACAATTAATCCAATATCAAATTAAGAAATTAGTAAACCTAAAACAAAAAATTAAAAATCAAGCCAAACAAATCAAAAATTCTTTATGATTTTTTGGTATTTTTGTACAAGCCTATTTACTAATTAATCCTAAAAATATATAAAAATCAATCCTAAATGTTCATATAGTAATTTTGTATTTTTTTTTATGAATTATCATTAATAATGCACACAAAAAATGCAAACAAAACACACAATCATGTAATTAATTCCCTAAAATTCAGATAATTAAAGAAAAAAAATCCTAATTCTAATGAATTCTATAGGAGTAATTAAACGAGGCAAAAATCATGTGCTCACAGCTGCCCCTCTTTGCTCGAAAATACGAAGGGTTTTTGGGCAAAGATAAATGAGCAATCATGAGTGATTTTTGCCCGCTTGGCACTCTATGAGAAGCATTTTTGAAAAATTGTCGGACTGAACCCTGCTTCAAAGGTTGCCTACATATCCTTGGCTAAAGAGGAATCATGTCACTGTAGTTCTGGAAGTTTTGGTAGCTGGAACTACCAGGAGTTGTGATTTCACTACTGTTGCTGCTGCTACTGCTTGCTGACCTCCTTATTACACCGAAAGGAAAATTAAAGCTAAGCTAGCTATACCTATCAACTATGAGTTACAAGATTCCTATCTATAATTCTCTTGAAACTTGATCTTGAGTCTTAGCTGATTTTGCTGTGGACCCCGATCTGAATCTTGATGCTCGCAAGTTGTAGTTGTTGTTTCTTTCTGCAGCATTGGGCAAAACGGGATCGGCGGAGCTTGTGCCTTCAATCAAATTTGAGTAATCCGCACCTTTGTTCATTTCAACATTTGAGTTCATTTCTTCTTTTCTTTATTCTGGATTGAGACTCATTTCATCGGTCATCTCGCACCCTATGTCTCGATGTCAAACCTGCTGAAAATACCAAAACAAACAAACGAATAAAATTTTTTCTGCCCCAGTTTTCACTAGGAAAATTTCGTGAGTTAGTTGTGACATATATCTAAGCGATCAAATCCGGATTGTGTATCCTTGTGAATGAATCCAGGTTATGCTGGGAAATGACCGGGTTATGTCGAAAAAGAAAAGGGTCCTCGGGTTATGCCGGGACGGAAAGAAAAAAGCTCCTTGGGTTATGCTAGGGAGATCCACGGGTTATGCCGGGATGAAAAGAGGAAAGCTCCTTGGGTTATGCCAGGGAGATCCACGGGTTATGCCAAGATGGAAAGAAAAAAGCTCCTTGGGTTATGCCAGGGAGATCCACGGGTTATGCCGGGATGGAAAGAAAAAAGCTCCTTGGGTTATGCCAGGGAGATCCACGGGTTATGCCGGTATAGAAAGAAAAAGGCTCCTTGGATTATGCCAGGGAGATCCACGGGTTATGCCGGGATTGGAAAGGAAAAAGCTCTTTGGGTTATGCCAGGGAGATCTACGAGTTATGCCGGGATGGAAAGAAAAAATCTCATTGGGTTATGCCAGGGAGATCCACGGGTTATGCCGGGACAGAAAGAAAAAATGTCCTTGGGTTATGTCAGGGAGATCCACGGGTTATGCCGGGACGAAAAGGAAAAAGCTCTTTGGGTTATGCCAGGGAGATCCACGGGTTATGCCTTGATGGAAAGAAAAAAAGCTCCTTGGGTTATGCTAGGGAGATCCACGTGTTATGCCGGGATTGGAAAGAAAAAAGCTTCTTGGGTTATGCCAGGGAGATCTACGGGTTATGCCGGGATTGGAAAGAAAAAATCTCATTGGGTTATGCCAGGGAGATCCACGGGTTATACCGGGATGGAAAGAAAAAGGCTCCTTGGGTTATGCCAGGGAGATCCACGGGTTATGCTGGGATTGGAAAGGAAAAAGCTCCTTGGGTCATGCTAGGGAGATCCACGGGTTATGCCGGGATGAAAAAAAAAGCTTCTTGGGTTATGCCAGGGAGATCCACGGGTTATGCCGGGATATCTAGGGAATAGGACCCTATGCTACCATGATTTTTTTTTGGATCTTTATTTTTCACATTCTTTTCTTTCTTTCTTTTTTCTTCTTTTACTTTTATTCTTATTTTCTTCCTTTTATTTAGCAAAAGCATGACAGAATTTGGGGGGAAACTTCCCTTTTGCTCGGTTCCCTACTGCAAAGCTGTTTCACTGCTTGCGCATTTCTTTTCTCTTTTAAGTTGCACCTTTTTCCTGCATGGTTGCTTGAATTACACCTATTTTAACTTTCAACAAAGAACAATTTGTTAGTTCGAAACGGTGGTTGGTTTTGTGGCCTTGATTATCTCAATTGCTTGATTCCGGCCAATTTCCGTTGAGAACTTTGCTGCTTGCTGGTCTTGAGGGGGAATCTCTTTTCAGACCGACAGGACTCAACTTTAGGACTCTATGATGACTCGCCCGTGTGGGCTCTGGCCTTTTCACTTTATTCTGCTCTTAGGAGCTTTGCCTTTGACTTTCTTTCCTTTCCAATGCCTTTGCTTTGAAAATATCAAACACCATGGCCAGTCGGGATTGGCCTGACGCACCTACTGAGGCTGGGTATTTCCTTTGGCTTTTGCCAGGCAGAGCCCTATAAAACTATTCCTACCACCTTTTCTTTGTAATAGTCCCGGAATCTGAATTAAACCGAAAGGTATTCAAGGAAGAAGTATACAAAAGACAAGCATATGAGTTTATAGAGAAACGTCCCTTTCGAGGGAAAAGAAGGACTTATCTGGGGTGCATGCTGGCTTCAAATGAACATGAAATGCTTCTTGGACTGAACGCCTGACCCACACAAACCTTCAGCTTCTCGTGAACCCATTGATCCGCATTTCAAAAACCAGGGAACCTTGCCATGACTCTTTTAGTGGTGAGATATCTTCTTTTTAGCCGACAGCGCTCTTTGTGGGTTTCCACTAATCGGCCTCTCTCATTTCTCTTCTCACCGTTGCTCGATAGTGCTCCTTACAAGTTTTTACTAAGCGGACTCTCTCATTTTCAATTTCTCTACCCACCGTCGCCTTATGGTGCCCAAAGGTTTTCACCAATAAGACTCTCTCATTTTATTTCTCTCAATTTGAATTACATCAGATTCTGACAATGGTGTTTTTCACTTTCCCGCCTTTTCCAATTGATCGGAAGGACTTGAACAAGGTCTTTGGGTAAAAAGGATTTAGGCAGAACTACAATTTTGGAACCGTTTTTGGCGGGCTCATGGCCGAACCATTATATCATCTGCCCCAGTTTTAACTTTTTGGTGAAATTGGGATTTTTGCTTTGGTGTGACTGAACCTCAGGGAGAGGCTGCCTACGTATCCTTTCGGAATCAAGTCAAACGTAGTTCAGGAAAATATTTTTGTTTTTGTTTTTGTTTGGTTTTGTTTTTCTTTTCTTTTTCCTTTTCTATTTCTTTTCTTTTCCTTTTTATTTTTCTTTTCCTTTTCTTTTTATTTTTTCAATAGTACTTCCGGGTTCCAAAGAGGGTGATCAAAGAAGCGTAACCGGCTCAAAGGGTTTACGAAGGATTGATAGTGTTTTGGGTAGTGGGAAGAAAAGCCTTCGTCATCTCAATTACACAAAAGCCATCGCCACAGGAGGTCTAGACATGGTACCTTTTTACTGCATCTGCATTGACTGCTGTTTCAGGATCATTTCCTTCAATGTCTCCCAGATATAGTGCTCCTCTTGGCAATATCTTTCGGATTATGTATGGACCCTTCCAATTAGGAGCAAATTTTCCTTTTGCTTCCTGGTGATGAGGGATAATGCGTCTCAGCACGAGTTGTCCCACTTCGAAATTCCTGGGACGTACTTTCTTGTTATAATCACGGGCCATTCTTTGTTGGTACAACTGCCCGTGAGAAACCGCGACCATTCATTTTTCATCAATTAATGAAAACTGCTCCAGTCGAGTCTTGGCCCATTCACTATCCTCAATTTCTGCTTTGACAATTATCCGGAGCGAAGGGATCTCTACCTCTGCCGGTATGACAACTTCAGTTTTGTAGACCAACAAGTATGGGGTCGCTCCGATCGATGTATGCACCGTGGTGCGATATCCAAGTAATGCAAAAGGCAGCTTTTCATGCCATTGCCTGGAGCTTTGAATCATCTTTCTTAAAATTTTCTTGATGTTCTTATTTGCTGTTTCGACGGCACCATTGGCTTTAGGCCGATAAGGAGTAGAGTTTCTATGCGTTATCTTGAACTGTTCACATACCTCTCCCATCAGACGACTATTCAAGTTTGCAGCATTGTCGGTAATGATAGTTGCAGGAATGCCAAAGTGGCAAATGAGATTGGAGTGCACGAAGTCTACCACAGCTTTCTTGGTAACTGACTTGAGTGTGATGGCCTCAACCCATTTCGCGAAGTAATAAATTGCAACCAATATGAATCTATGTCTGTTTGAAGCTTTCGGCTCGATTGGCCCAATAACGTCCATACCCTACGCAACGAATGGCCAAGGTGCTGACATCGAATAAAGCTCTAGTGGAGGTGTATGGATCAAATCACCGTGCACCTGGCATTGATGGCATTTTCGAACAAAGCTGAAGCAGTCTTTCTCCATGGTTATCCAGTAATACCCCGCTCGCAGGATTTTCTTTGCTAAAACATACCCGTTCATATGCGGTCTGCACACCCCTGCATGTGCTTCATGCATAATTCTTTCGGCTTTCTCGGCATCAACACATCATAGCAAATTGAGGTCCGGGGTCCTTTTGTACAAGACGTCACCACTTAAAAAGAAACCATTCGCATGCCGTCTAATGGTTCTCTTTTGATCTCCAGTGGCTTGCTCGGGGTATTCTTGTGTTTTCAAAAATCTCTTGATATCCTGATACCATGGCTGGGTTCTGGGTTCTGCCTCGACCGTATTACAATAACTATACCTTTCTTTGATTTGAATTTCCAGAGGATCAATATGGGCATTGCCTGGGTAAGGCAGCATTGAAGCTAGAGTGGCGAGTGCATCAGCTAGTTCATTGTGACACCGAGGAATGTACCTGAATTCTATCAACTTGAACCGCTTGCTGAGATCTTCTACATGTTGCTGATAGGGAATGAGCTTAACATCTCGGGTCTCCCACTCTCCCTGGGCTTACCGGATAATCAAATCAGAATCCCCCATGATCAATAAATCTTCAACATCTTGGTCGATTGCCATATTCATGCCCATGATGCAGGCTTCATACTCAGTCGTGTTGTTTGTGCAGAAGAAGCGGAGCCTAGCTGTAGCCGGGTAGTGTTGACCAGTGGGTGAGATCAAGATTGCCCCAATTCCTACACCTCTAGCATTTACTATTCCGTCAAAGAACATTTTCCAGGCATAGGTGCCCTCCGAGATTTCTTCTACTGAATTTACCTCCAAATCTGGGAAGTATGTGCTCAACGGTTGGTATTCCTCATCCACCGGGTTTTCAGCCAAGTGATCTGCCAACGCCTGAGCTTTCATTGCCGTGCGAGTAACATTGACTATGTCAAATTCAATGAGCAAGATTTGCCATTTTGCCAGTCTCCCAGTGGGCATCGGTTTCTGGAATATGTACTTCAAAGGATCCAACCTGGTTATGAGGTAGGTAGTGTGGGCTTGAAGATAATGTCTCAACTTTTAAGCGACCCACGTCAAAGCACAGCACGTTATTTCCAACAGGGTGTATCTAGTTTCATAACCGGTAAACTTCTTGCTCAAATAGTAAATTGCCTGCTCTTTCTTTTCGGTTATATTATGTTGCCCGAGGACACAGCCAAAAGAATATTCTAAAACCGTCAGATACAAGAAAAGAGGTCTCCTTGGCTCCGGTGGGACCAAGACTAGAGGATTTGACAGATATTCCTTGATCTTGTCGAAGGCCTCTTGACATTCAGATGTCCATTAGATTGCTGCATCTTTCTTTAATAGTTTGAATATGGGCTCACAGGTGGTAGTCAGTTGAGCAATGAACCGACTGATATAGTTTAACCTGCCTAGTAAGCTCATCATGTCTTTCTTAGTTTTCAGAGGAGGTAAATCTCGAATAGTCTTTATCTTTGTTGGATCTAACTCGATACCTCTCGTGCTGACTATAAAACCCAGAAGTTTGCCTGATGGGACTCCGAAGGCGCATTTAGCCAGATTCAGCTTCAAATCATACTTGCGCAGTCGTTCAAAGAACTTTCTCAAATCTCGAACGTGGTCACTCTGAGTTTGGGACTTGATGATTACGTCATCCACATACACCTCTATCTCCTGATGCATCATGTCATGGAAGATGGTAGTCATGGCTCTCATATAGGTTGCTTTGGCATAATTTAGTCCAAACGGCATAACCCGGTAACAGTAGGTAGTAGGTACCCCAAGGTGTAGTGAAGGCTGTCTTCTTAGCGTCTTCTTCATCCATCAACACATGGTGATATCCTGCATAACAATCCACGAAGGACTGTATCTCATGTTTGGCACTGTTATCAACAAGGATGTGGATGTTGGGCAAAGGAAAATTATCTTTGGGACTTGCCCATCGGTAGTCCACACACACCTGGGTTTTCCCATCTTTCTTTAGCACTGGGACTATGTTGGCCAGCCATGTGGTATATCGGATCACTCGGATTACCCTCGCTTTCAGCTGTTTGGTGATTTCCTCTTTGATCTTGTCACTGATATCAGTCTTAAACTTTCTCTGCTTTTGCTGAACTGGAGGACAATCGGGGTAAATTGGCAATTTATGCACCACTAAATCAACGCTCAGTCCTGGAATGTCATCATATGACCAAGCAAACACATCTTTAAACTCAAACAGGAGTTGGATTATTGCATATCGAGTTTTTTCATCTGCGTGAATGCTTATTTTGGTTTCCCTGATTTCTTTGGCTATTCCCAAATTAACCGGTTCAGTGTCATTCAAATTTGGCTTGGGTTTATTCTCAAATTGTTCCAGTTCTTGATTTATTTCCCTAAAAGCCTCTTCATCATCATATTCCAGTTCTTGGTTCATTATTTCACAGTTAGACAGCATGTTTGAATCTGGGCGTGAAGTCCGCAAGCATGTCATGTTATTTAAAGCCGCATTATTAGAATTGAAAAAAAATGAAAAATGAAAATAACAAAAATCAGAAAGGATAAAGAGAAAATGGACGATGAAATATTGATTTCATTTCTTGGAATTTGGAAAGATAACAGGGTTTACATTCATGAATTTAAAGACAAGAACTAAAAGAAACATCTGAGTTACACCCTGAAATAACTCGGGATGCAGAAAAAGTGGCAGGGCTAGTCTACCGGGACTCCTGCCTGATCGGGAATGGCGTAGCCTTCCAATTTTGGAGTTTAACATCTGGTCCCATATATAGCACCTCAGCGGTGCTAGTACCCTCCCCTGGCTGAAATATGTGGGTCTCATAGAGCATTTGTCTCATATCCCCACATATATCTTCGATTTCGTTAGCCGTGAACACCCCATTGTCTTCTTCTTTGCCATACTTAGGCTTGACAAAAGTATCATAGAGATGCGGCAATGTTTGTGGCAGGACCCATCCTTCCTTCTTTCTTTCATCTGCCCATTGTTCATCATCTGGGGTAGGGTGGAAGCCTATCCCGAAGAACTTTTATGTTGTGGGTAGGGTTACTGGCTCCGATATTCCTTGTAGAGCTTTTCCCAATCCTTTTCTTGGTTTGAAACCGTGTCTAATCATCTCTTTAGCCACCATAATTGAAACAATAGACAGGAAAGGTTGGGGGCATGGACTTCCCTCCTCGTACTGATCCGCCACTGCAATTTCAAAGGCCTGGTAAACAATATGCTCACTTTCTTCCCTTGCCTCCAAACATGAGATAGATAGGTCCCGATAAATGGACTGCTCGTCTTCTCCGTGGACCATGATTTCCTGATCTTCATACTTGAATTTCACCATTTGGTGGAGGGTGGAGGGTATAGCTCCCGCAGCATGGATCCAGGGCCTTCCCAGAAGAAAATTGTAAGATGTATCCATGTCCAACACCTGGAAGGTTACCTCGAAATCCACCGGGCCTATAGTTAATATCAGATCAATTTCACTGATGGTATCCCTCTTAAAGCCATCAAAATCTCCCACACAAACATTATTGGGACGAATCCTTCCAGTCCCAATTTCCATTCTTTGCAGTGTAGAGAGTGGGTAAATGTCAACGCCCGAGCCTCCATCCATCATGACTCGCTTGACATAGTAACCTTCACATTTGACAGTCAGATGTAAGGCTTTGTTGTGGGCCGCTCCCTCTGGAGGCAAGTCATTTTTACTAAAGGAGAGTTTATTGACGGCGAAGAATCTTTCTACCATTCTTTCGAGCTACTCGACTGAAGTTGTGATTGGCACATATGCCTCATTCAAAGTTTTCATTAAGATCTTTTGATGTTCGGGGGATTTTGTCACCAATGATAGCAACGATACTTGTTCAGGATGTTTTCTCAATTGATCCACGGTCTAATAATCAGGCATCTTCATTTTCTTGAAGAAAGCCTCTGCTTCCTCAGTACTGGCAGGCTTCTTGGATGGGAAGCGCTTTCATGTGGCATTATTTACCTCCTGTACATTTGAATATTTCTCAACAGAGGTCTTTCCTGGAAGTTCTCCAGAGATTTCTTTGCCCTTGTATGTAACCACTGTCTGCTGATAGTTCTAGGGTACCGCAAAAGGGTCTGTCATTGGCTTCTGTGGTACGCGTCCAATAACCACTGGCTCATTTAGCCGAGTTGGTTTAATTGTCCCCCGTACCACATAAGCTTCTTTTGCTACATACATTTGCATTCCCTTTTTCACTTCAAACTTCTTCGGAGCACTGACAACCAGTGGTTTTTCTTGGCGACCTCGCAAAACATAGAGAATTCCATTTTTAGTAGGCACCATCTCTGCTTTCACTTCAGCCTTCTTCTCAGGTTCAGTCTTGACAATTTTATTCTTCTTCTCCCCCTTTTCTTTCTTCAGGGCTGCCTTGGGCTTCCTCTCTGCATCGGCGATAGCAATTATAGCTTTCAATGCTGGATCAAACTCCTTGTCCTCACAAATCATCCGGATTACCGGCCCGTTATTGTGAGCGGGCAATGGATTATTGGTCACATTTGGGAGTTCCTCGTCCCTCAACACTATTTTTCCTTGTTCTATCAAATCTTCCATGACTTTCTTCAATGTCCAACAGTTGTCTGTACTATGCCCCTCAGCTCCTGAGTGATAAGCACATTGGACGCCCCGCAGATAGGATGGTGATTCTGGGTTTTGCCTGTTTTGGGGGTATGGGTTATAGCAAATTCATCTGCATAAGCTTCAGGAATAGACATGAGTAGGGTTCACCGATGGGTGTAAATTTTGGTCTTCTGGGTGGTTCCCAAGGACGGAAGTTATTCTGCGGGGGTTGGGGATTATAGTGGTTCAGGTAAGGAGGCTGGCTTCTTGGGAATAGAGGTTGATTTCTGTTGGCCTGTGGCTATGGTCGGGCGAAGGGTTGAGCATTCATGACCGCATAAGGTGGGGAAGCATAAGCCGTATCAGAATGAGGATAGTACTATTGTGGGTTTCTTTCGGAGAACACAGGTCTAGGAGCCCGGTATCTTCTACCCCCTGATGCTGCCATAACTGTTTCCTCTTTCTTTTTACCTCTGGCTATTCCTCCAGACCCGCCTTGGATGGCTTGGGAGGTTGCTCTGATGGCTGACTGACTTAAAATCCTGCTCGTTTTCAAGCCGTTCTCTACCATTTCACCAATCTTGATTGCCTCTGTAAAAGGCTTGCACATGGCCGACATCATGTTTTGGAAGTAATCCGCTTCCTGGCCCTGGAGGAAGACAGTGACCATTTCTACTTTGTCCATGGGAGGTTTCACCCTCGATGCCTGTTCATGCCATTTAATAGCATATTCTTTGAAGCTTTCTGAGGGTTTCTTCTTTAAATTTGCCAAAGAATTCCGATCTGGTGCGATGTCAATGTTATATTGAAACTGCCTTACAAAATCTCTGGCAAGATCATCCCAAATGTGCCATCGTGAGACGTCTTGGTCCATGTACCATTCTAAGGCAATGCCTACTAAGCTCTCTCCGAAGTAAGCCATCAACAACTCTTCTTTTCCATCGGCCCTACGTAGCTGATTACAATACTTTTTCAAGTGAGCGATGGGATTGCCGTGCCCATCATACTTTTCAAATTTTGGTGTCTTAAACCCCGAGGGCAAGTGCACATGCGGGAACATGCACAGATCTATATAAGAAATACTTTTTTGCCCACTCAAGCCTTGCATATTCTTTAAACTCTGTTCGAGGCTCCTCATTCTTTTTGCCATCTCGTCCTGTTTAGGAGCTTTAGGGGTTTTATCTTGCCCTGGTGTAAGCTCATATGGTGGTGGCTGAGAGTAAGTATATGTGGGATATTGAGGAGGATCTGCCTGAAAGACAAGGTTTTGGAAGGTGAAAACTGAAGGGTCGAAAGCATGCTTTGGTAGTGATGGTTGTGTTGTAGCAGAGCATGGTGAAGCAGTGAAAATGTTAGGAGCTGTTCCTGATGGGAACACCTGGGGGCGGACCTCAGAAGGTGTTCCTATGAAATGAGCGGTCATAGTAGGCTGTCCCAATGGAGTATTTGGGTGGCTAATGGGGACGTTGGAAACACCCCCGGATCTAGGAAATAGTTCAGGAAATCCAGGGATAGTGCTTGGGGGTTCTTTTCCATTGGTCCAGGAGTCCCACATCTCCATGAGTCGGAGACGTAGTATCCGGTTCTCTTCGGCTGTGATGGACTCAGATGCTGGGACCCCCGAGATGGGGCTATCTTCAGATATAGGGATTGCGGGCAAAGTTATTTCTGTAGACATTTCCACACTGCCTCTCGATCTGGTAAAGTATTGATGCAATGTCAGCGTACCACAACCAACCACCGTTTCTAAAAGCTAAGCTGGAATTTGAGGCAACAACGGTTAGTTTAACACAAATAACAGATAGGTAACCGCACATTGGGATGTGATGCACCTATACAGTTAAATGAGTATCTACATGTTTGCTACGGTTGCATGCGTCATCCCGGCTTTTCCTTTTGTTTTCCTCGCTTTTCTTTCTCTTTTTGTTTTGTTTTTCCCTCTGTTTTTCTCATTTTCTGCTTTTCCTTTTCTTTTGCCATGGTTTTTTTTTCCTTTGCGTTTCTTTTCCTCTCTTGTTTTTCCTTTTATTTGCTTCCCTCGTATTTCTCTTTTTTCTCTTTTCCTTCGAATTACGGTCGAATCTTATGGAGATTGCTTACGTATCATAATCCTGCATGAATCAGACCGAGCATAGTTCTTGCAAATAAATGTAAAAATAAAGAAACAATTTTTTTGGGATTTTTCAATTTTCATTAATAAAACTCTGATTACAAAAGACACTAAGCTATTTGTTTTTTTCTTAAAGGAAAATTACAAAACAGACTCAAAAATAAAATACAGACTCGATAACTAGGAATACATCAAAGCTTCAAATCCTGGGGCCCGCAGGGCATCATTCGACATCGCCGTGGGCCTGCGTGCAAGACCCCTTTACAACTGCTCCAAGTCATTCATAACCTGACGAACAAATATCATCACTGAAGCAAAGAAAGTGGTACGACCCATTCGTTCACCGGCTTGACATTTCATAACAATATAATTTGCAATGCCTCTGATTATTTCCCTGATCCGGCCCTTTTCTTGGAGTAGTCGACTTATCTATTGGGTACAAGCCTCTAGCACCTGGGAGTCCTGGAAGTGGTGGTCTTGCAACAGTTTTATTTCCTTCTCCATCTCGATGATTAGCCCATAGCATTGTTCTCTCTCAACCTGAAATTCTTTGTCCCGCCGGGCTGCCTTATCTTCAAGGGTGTTCATTTTTCTCTTCATATTAGCAATGGTTCCCTCATAGTTCCTTTTCATTTGTTGTACAAACTGGGCTCTTTCCTCCTTCTTCTTTGCCCACTGTGCCCGAAGTCTTGCCATGTTCCCTTCGGATGTCTCCAATTTTTCCTGGCAATCCGAGACTTGCTTCTTCAGACTTTTTATCAACCTCTCATCATACCGACTTCTTTCTTGATTTTTGGCATCTATTTTCATTTGTTGGATCTGAGCCTTGAGAGCTTCATTCTGTTGGGCCAGTTTTTTTTATCACCTTCATCAGCTGCGGCTTGCACACTCTTTTCAAATTGAAGATCTTGGACCTGTTGCTCCAACTTCCCTATTCTCGCTTGGTATTCCCTTTCCTTGGTTAGCCAATCCCACTGTACCTGGGCCCCGTCGGTGAATTGTTGTACATGTGGCCTTTTGGCGGGTCTCTCAAAGATTTGAAATCTTTTGCCAAACCAGGTCAAGTATTTGAGATCCGCTTTGCCTCTGGCCAAATCCTGAACTATAGTCTTAGGCTCAAGGTACCTGCACGCATTCCATATTTGTCGGATTTTTCCTTCCGGGAATGCAGCTTTTGGGCCTAACTCAATGATTTGTCCGCTCAAGTCTTCATCATTGTGAGCAGTTTGGAATCTTCCTAGTTTCCTCAAGACTCGGTAGGGAGCGTAAGGTTGGATGCTTCGGATGCCCATCAAAAGAATATAAGGTACCTTTGCTGATGTACACCGCCTCAGTTGCAGGAAGCCATCCAAAAGCCCATTCAACTTTATCCGTAGTCAACGATCTTAAGCATGACAACCAAGCCTCAGTTCCCTCGGGGAACTCAATACTCGTTATCCTGGTTCCGAACTCGGCAATACAACTTAGCCTGGTTAGACCATAGTTCATATACCCCGTGCGATGACAAAGGTGCTCCTATATCCATAGCTGTAGTAGCAGATTGCAACCCTAAAAGAATTTCACACCCTCTCGGCACATGGTTAAAGCTCGGTACATTTCCGCCAAAATCAAGGGAACCACTGTCCCAGTAGGCTTCTTTATGGCAACATCCAACATTCTTACAAGGCCGATGTCTATGTGACCGTCTTTTCTTGGACATATCATGACCCCCAGAAAAGCTACCATGAATGCCAATCCCAGCCGGGCCTCCCATTTATCTTTGTTCCCGGCATGTGTCAAACCGGTGTTGGGCTCCTCATAACCTTTCGGGTTGCCGTATCGGCAATATAAGAAATGCAGTGTGCAACAACCTTCTGCTAGATGCGGATCTTGAATGTCCCGACTAATGCTCAACAAGTCCAAAAATCTGTGAAGGGTTACCGGCCTCGGTGCTAATGGGTATCTACTCCTGAGGTTCCCGTTGAGACCCGCATATCCCCCAATCTCCTCCAGTATGGGTGTAAGCTCAAAATTCAAGAACCAGAATACATTACGGGTTGGGTACCAGAATGGTATCAGTGCCTCAATAATATCCGTTCTTGGTTTGATGTTCAACAGATCAACGAGACCACCCAAAACCTTTACCACGGTTTTTTTGCTACCTTTTCCCAAATCATTCCAGCACATGTGGAGCTTTAAAGGGATCTCACTCAGGACTGAGAAGGCTTCAATGTCAGTGGTATTCATCCTGCACTATTTAAAGGGGATTTAATGACTTATTTTGACCTAACAAGGAAAAATGGCTATTTGTGCAAAAAATTCTTTATTTTAGAAAAACAAGGACTTGGTTTTGTAGATACGGTCTTTCAGCACTTCTGGGAGGAAGATTTTAAGGCTGTACTCGCCGACCATTTAAAAATGACTCAGGGTGGCTATTCTTGCAAAAACAGCCTTCCGGCGCCCTTTTGGGGACATTCGGCTTATTTTAACAAGAATGGCATCACCTGACTTATTTATGACAAAAATTAAAATTTTGACATTTTTTTGGGCTATTTTTGGCAAAAGGGAGGTTCGACCTGATGAGGGTTGCCTACGTATCTCACATCCGGTGAGAATCAAACTAGTGTAGTTCGGGCAGATTTGCCAAAATCAAATGTATATTTTTTGAACAACAATCTTTCATTTTTCAATTTTTTTTTCATTTTTCAAAAATCCGGCAGCATTTCGGTACTATTTGGGCATTGGTTTTTCAAAACAAATGGTTACCCTCACTTAGTCCTAACACTACTATTTTTCTCAATTTTCTCTCATTATATACAAGCCGGTCAACATGCAAAGCTGAGCAAATAAATGCGCAAGTAGCACGTAAGATGCATCAGGATGGTCTTTTTCATTTCAGGTCACCTGTCTTAGACGGACCCAACCCCTGTGTTGAGTCTCCTAAGTCAAATGCACATGATGCAAACAAATGTTCCTACTAGGGATCCAACATGAGGTTTGTTCTTCTAGGTTTAAACCCTAGGTTTATTGGTCTAGACCTGGCTTATCCGAGCGGACAACTCGAGCCGAGGGGGAGGCAGCGTACCGGGGATACAGAAGCTCCGCCGGCTTAGCAACTTATCCAAACCTCGTTCTAAATTGGAAAAGACTCTAAACAGAAGAGAAGCTACACGAAGTGCACCCTTCTCCATGATGTAGAAGACTCAAAGAGAGGAAGGGATTCGTAACAGTTTATATACAATTCAACAAATATCAAAGCGGTAAAACATTTAGCACATATAGCATGAAACATGTAGGAAATCAGATAAATCCAAATATAACAATTATACTAAGCTCGAATTCTTGAACCCTGAATCGAAATTCTGGGTTTGTGTCCCCAGCAGAGTCGCCAGAGCTGTCACACCTCCTTTTTTACATACCTACCCCGAAGGATAATGTATAAGGGAGTTTTTCCATTTAAAGTGACATTATTCAAAATGAGATTATTTATTTGATTGAGAGTCGCTACTTGGGATAGGTTTGGCTTTTGGTGCCCAAAGTCACCAGCTTTTCTTGAATCCCAAATCGAGGAAAATTTTCGACTTCCCAATTGGAGTCTGCGAACCAGAAATTTTGAATAAGGAATTCTGTTGACCCGAGGGAAGGTGTTAAGCACCCCCGGATCCAGTGGTTCTAGCACGGTCGCTTAAATTATTATAAATGGCTAAAATATAATTTTTATACATGTCAATTTAAAATATTATTTATCGCTTTTAATTAAAATTTCTTAAGAAATTAAACGTCGTTTAAAATATGTTTTCGGATCACGTCACATGAAATGCACCCCGATCTTTGACACATCTTATTCAACGTTTTGGGATTTGGATTTGGGTCGCATGAAATGCACACCCGTATTTAGGAAGGTAAAATTATTAAAAGCGCACCTAAAGTGACTAACGTGTTATTATCTTTGCGGGAGGCCGTGAAATTTGCTAAACGGCACGCCCCGAAGTCTAAGTATTTTAATATAAGCATTTAAAGAGGGCCACGCAATTTATGGGTTTCATTTGGCGTAGCGCACCTCATTTATTTTAAAGGCCGCCCTAAAAGAAACTATTATTTTCTAGTATGGATTGTCTCTAAAGGGGGGCCCTAATTAATTGACATTATTAATTACTATTATTTGAAACGTTTAGGGATTTCGGGCCTCAAGCTCAAGTCCATATTTAAACAAGAAGAAACTCCTTAGTTCAAATATGCTACCTAGCTTGGGAGGCCCAAACCTTATATTTAAATTTAAACAAATAGTTCCCATAAAGATTTTCAGTGTCTTAGGCTCGAAACTAGCCCCGGAACAAAAGGCAGTCCGGAATTAGTACTGGGCCATGCACTGCTGGGACTAAGGCCCATCTAAGTAGAGCGGGCTGTGAAGCTTTAATCAAATTGAGCATTGATGTGAACATATTAATTTCAATGATAGTCTTAAGTGTACAGTATTTTGAATTCCAAATGCTAACTAACATAGGAATTTAACCGTGTTACACTGAGGCAATCATTATGTTCAAATTATCCAGACCTGCTTAACCTCGAATTATTCTACAGCCTACTTGAAAATAGCTACAACTAGTTTTACTCATAAAGTTCAACTAAAGCTATAAATGATAATTCATAGAGTCCAATTAATACAAAATGAGTAATAGTCTAACTAACACTGTTGAATTAACGTCTAAGCATACAAATCAGAACAGCTTCATGTAAATTAAAGGAAAACAAAGAAGTTCTTCAATATTCCTTCTCGAAAAACAATCATACACATGTATTCAATCTCACAGCACTTGAGGTTTGAAAATGTACCTAGAATTTGAGGCAAAACAAAGAAAAATGGACAGTCAGCATGTCACGACCCCGATTCCCCACCATTGCGAACACTGGGAATTAAAGGGGACTTCGCATTTGCGAAGGAAATCTCGCAATTGCGAGAATGGGCAGGCCTGGGCCTTCTTCGCATTTGCGATAGGCCATTCGCATTTGCGAACCAGGCTTCGCAATTGCGAAGCCTGCAGGTCTGAAGCACCTGAAGCAAAAATCTGCAGTTCCAAAGTTTAAAATGCAACTCGACACCTATCCAAAACTCACACGAGCCCCCGGGGCTCCAAACCAAACATACACACAACCTCATAAATATCCTACGGACTTGCTCGTGCGATCAAATCGCCAAAATAACATCATATACATAGAATCAAGCTTCAAATCACAAGATTTCTTCCAACTTTTTCCTCAAACACAAATTTTCCATTTTTAAGTCCGAAACACGTCAAATGACGTCCGTTTTGAATCAAACTTTACAGATAGCGCTTAAACCATATATAAGACTTTTACCGGGCGTCAGAACCAAAATACGAGCCCGATACCATAGTATTTTAATCAATTTTCATTTCCAGTTTCCTTAACAAATTTTAGAAAAATAATTTCACCGAAAAATTCTTTTCTCGGGCTCTAGACCTTAGAATTTGACTCCGGGCACATG
Organism: Nicotiana glauca; assembly: GCA_026770625.1. NCBI lineage: Eukaryota > Viridiplantae > Streptophyta > Magnoliopsida > Solanales > Solanaceae > Nicotiana > Nicotiana glauca. Next base: position 260,530 of record MU773962.1, read on the forward strand.
CCCGAGTCCCATATTTTTCTACGGACCCTCCGGGACCGTCACACGGGTCAGGGTCCATTCACAAAAAATATTGACCAAGGTCAACTTTAATCATTTTAAAGCCACATTTTGAAATTTTCACAGACTTTAACATATAATCTTTCCGGCTACGTGCCCGGACTGCGCACACAAATCGAGGCAAGTAAAAATAAGGTTTTCAAGGCCTCCGAAGGGCGGAAATGAAAGAGAAAATAGGTGATGACCCTTTAGGTCGTCATACAACAGTGTCACAACAGTTCAGCAACAGAAATCAGACGCTTGAGATAATGTTATAAACCCAGAAACAATATCAACTGACACAGGACCAATTTCAACCAATGAACCACCCAAAAACAGCTTGAATACACCCAAAATAACTCGAAATTGAACCCAGGAACACCAGGGACTCGGATTAGCAGCTACACTTGAAATCAATCTAGGAAAAAATTCAATATAACAGTATTTTTGGAGTTTTCTATTGCCTTCGCTTTTTGTTTTTTTGGTTTTGTTTGAAGAAACTAAGATCTAAGCTAAAAATTTTGACTTCTAAGAGTTCAGATTTGAGTATTCGAATTTGAAATTCAAATTTTAGAGGCCAAAACTTGCAGAAAACTTTTGAGGGGGAATTTGAGATGCTGAAAACTTTTTGGGAATTTTCAGGTGTTCAAAACTTGTTAAAGAAGGCAGGGGGTTGCCTTTTATAGGCAAAAATCAAGGGAAGCTTCCAGATTTTCACTTACCCCTTTTCCCCCTCTTTAATTTTTAGCTTTTTATTCATTGATCCTTCATTTTCTGACTTTTTTCTCAAGTTACTGCCCTAAGTTATTGATATTTCAATTGGAGTCCTTTTTAGAAGATCCTGAAGGTTCTAGTTTCACCTACAGCCTTGTTTTCTATTTAGGAATACCCAAACTAACCCTGAATACCCCTGAATTTACTGACACTGGTTAAACTAAACCCAAAACCTTTTTAATCTAGTTAAAATCGACTAGGGGAATAAAATGAATAGCTATAACCAAAATAATTCCAAAAATCTAAGATTGAATTATTGGATCCAAGTAATACTAAACAGGACTGAAAATTAATCCTAGTTCATGCTACTATCCAATTATCAATTAAAACAGAATTAATAATCAAATCACAAAATAATACTCCTATATGAGCACTAACACTGGATTACCTAAGATAAAACAACAAAAATGAAATTCAACGAACAAGCGCTAACACTGGATTAACTAATCAGAATCATCAACCAAAAAATAAAAAAGGAGGAAAGCAGAATCATCAACAACAAAAATAAAAACAAAGAAGAATAGAATCATCAACCAAAAATAAAAAGAAAAAAAAAACAGAATCATTAACCGGAAAATAAAAGAAGAAAACACAGAATCATCAACCAGAAAATAAAAAGGAGAAAATATAATCAAATAAGGAGAAAACTTACTGATTTTTGTTCTTCAATGGGTTGAATTCGAATTGAGCCCCCAAATAATTTTATATGTTTGTTCTTTGTAAGAACAAACATATAATGTTATTTAGGAACTCAAATCGAATCTTGGTAGTCTTGTAAAATCCCAACAGTTTTTCAAAAACCATAGATCTAAAATTTAAAACGTTTCAATTGGATTTGGGGACAATAGTCTGGGGGTTTAGGTAGACGAGGGTGAGGGGAGTATGGGGTATGAATTTAGTAGGGTTTGGGTGACGGTGCCGCCGTGCACGGTGGTGGCGGCGCCTAGGGTTTTACATATTTGGGATGTTTGGGCTATGTACGAAAGAAACAAAGCGTGGATTCAAGATAAGGAGGTGGAGGGAAACGTTTTGGTATAATTTTATAGTCATTGGAGACCGGCCGCCGGCGGAGGCGATTTTTGGCCGGCGGCTTATGGCGGAGGGTGGCGGAGACGGGAAGGTACGAGGAAGGAAGGGTTTGTCTCTAGGGTTTCTTAAATTTTAGACAGTTTTATTTTAAAATCAAGATCAACTCAGGGCCGTTGGATTATAAAGGATGGAGGGCCTGGATTAATTTTCTATTTATTGACTCAAAACGACGTACTATGCTCCCTATACTACGTCGTTTCGTAGGTCTCAAGAGCATGGGCGTTTGGACCGGGTAGGGGTATGGATTTGGGCTGATTTTGAAGTGGGTTTGGGGGGCTTTAACTTGGGCTGGTGTTATTTATTTGAAAAATGGCCCAAATGAACCAATAGCCTATTTAAATCTTTGAAAAACCTTTCTTTTCAATTTTATTTAGTTTTCTTTTCTTTCTTTTTCTTGTTTTAAGTTTAACACTAAAAATAAACCTCACAATTAATCCATAACACCTAATTAGGACACAATTAATCCAATATCAACTTAAGAAATTAACAAACCTAAAACAAAAAATTAAAAATCAAGCCAAAAAACAACAACAACAACAATCCAGTATAATCCCACTTAGTGGGGTCTGGGGAAGGTAGTGTGTACGCAGACCTTACCCCTACCCTGGGGTAGAGAGGCTGTTTCCAAATAGACCCTCGACATCCTTCCCTCCAAGAACTTCCCACCTTGCTCTTGGGGAGACTCGAACTCACAACCTCTTGGTTGGAAGTGGGGGTTGCTTACCATCAGAGCAACCTCTCTTGTCTTCAAGCCAAACAAATCAAAAAAAATTTATGATTTTTTGGTATTTTCGTACAAGCCTATTTACTAATTAATCCTAAAAATATGTAAAAATTCAATCCTAAATGTTCATATAGTAATTTTGTATTTTTTTAATGAATTATCATTAATAATGCACACAAAAAATGCAAACAAAACACACAATCATGTAATTAATTCCTTGAAATTCAGATAATTAAAGAAAAAATCCTAATTCTAATGAATTCTATAGGAGTAATTAAACGATACAAAAATCATGTGCTCACAGCATTGTCCGCGATCGCATTGCCCCAGTCCCCTTTAACCCTATGCGATCGCAGAACCTGTCCCATTTACTATATGCGATCGCACTCCTTTGTCCGCGATAGCATAGGCCAAATTCGCCCAGTTAAATTTTAAAAATGCAGAACAGTAACCTTACGGGATTCTTAAAAAATTTCATAAACCCCTTCTTCTCCAAAGCTCTTAGGCGATTTTTGAAGGTTCTCTTCACCATAACCTCTTGGGTAAGTAATCTTTAACTTGTTTTCTTCCATTTTCTATCATCACCCATTAGATTTCTAGGCTTAAAACATGAAATTTAGGGTAGAAAATTGGGGATTTTGGTAGAGTTAGGGCTTTTTGATTAATTGTGATTTAGACCTCATTTTGGGGTCACATTTTTGAAATAATTATATATTTAGGCTCGTGGGTGAATGGGTGATTTGATTTTGGTCCGAACCTCGTATTTTGACCAAGCGGGCCCGGAGTCAATTTTTGGGTTTTGGGAAGAATGACTAGAAAGCTATAATTAGGCTTTGGAATTGAATTGTTTGTCATTTATTGGTGTTATTAAATCGATTATGCATAGATACGATTGTGTTGGAGCCAAATTCGAAAGGAAAGGCTATTTTTGAGGATTGAGTTGGCCGTGGAAGTTTGAGGTAAGTGTTCGGTCTAACCTTAGCTTGAGGGATTAGGAGTTGAGTTCTATTTGCTATTTGCTTCTTGTTGAGTATGACATATAGACATGATGACGAGTATCTATATGTTGGTGTCAAGCATGACCGTGAGTCCTAAATTGATACTTGTTGTATTCTTAAATGATATTACGAATGCTTTAGTGGGTGAATTCTTGATAATGAGTAAAGACTTAGGGTGTGTTTGGTATAACGGAAAACAAGTAGTAATCTTATTCATTTTTCGGTGTTTGGTACGAAAATTAAGGAAAATGACTTCTGAAGAGTATTCATAAATAATTTAGATATAATAAACATGAAGCCATAAACCTTCAAACCAACAACCTTCCGGACCCAGAAATTTCATAAACTTTCGAATCGCTAAACTTTCAAAACCGCGAAATTTCGAACCCGTAAACTTCCAAATACATAAACTTCTGAACTCATAATTTTGGAACTTGTAAAATTTTGAGTCTTTAAACCGATAAATAATAAAATTAAAACTGAAAAATATATTTAAAAATTTGGGGAGGGGAGGGGATGGCGGAG